>PVKS010007786.1:0-71321 GCA_004027875.1 Aplodontia rufa | reverse complement strand
TGCTCAGGGAGAGCAAGTGCTTTACTAATAAAACTGGCAAGTGTAGAAGCTGCAGGTCGAATTCCCACACCAGCTCCTAGGCTTGTAAATGTGGGGCCAGAGAAGGCCTAGGGGGAAGCAGAGGGACTGGACTCAGGGGCACTGGGCACACTCACAGGAACCCCTTCCTTTCTGACCCTTTAGCAAATGAACAGAGCGGAACTGAGGCCAGTAGTCACGGGGCCCCTGCTTCTGGCTCAGCACCCCTCTTGGTGTGACTCCTACCAAATGGACCCTCTGTGACAAGAAGCTGCGGTGGATCAACCCTGTGGGGAGGCCAGGTCCCAGGCAGGAAAAGCATAGTGTCCTTCCAAAGATAGGTTCTCAAGGGAACTGAGAAAAGAAGTGAAATGGGTGATTGCAGAGCGGAGGGTGTGATGGTTTTCCCTCTGGAAGATGGCACTAGCCTGATGAGGAGCGCTGGCTCCCCCTTGCTGGGGAAGTCCCAACCGGGCGTGTTGGGAGGGACTGCAGAGAGGTTTGGGTGCTCCAGCCAATGCTTGCTGCAGGCACCATCCTGGGTGGAATTTGTCGATTAAAGGTGGGGGCCCTAAGGACTGGACATGGTCAGTCTATATGTCCTCACATTGATTTTCTCGGAGATTGAGTCTGGAGGACCTTCAAACAGAACCTCTCTTGGTCAATCAAAAGAATGTGGATGCTTGTCCTAGTTAAAAATAACTCGGCTTGGGGTGGGATTGTAGCTCACTGGTAGAGCACCCACCGAGCTTGTGCAAGGCTCTGGCCCCCAGCACTATCATCAATCAATCAATCAATCAATCTCTGTTTGGTTAAAATAAAATTCTTTTGGATAGGGAACTTCGGTTTCTAGAACATGTAGTAGATATGCTACTCCTCCTCCTGCAAAGTAAAACTAAGTTCTGAAGGGTGGAGAAAGGAGCAAAAGAACCCTGAATTGACTAGGGACCTTGAGACCTGATGAATCACCTGGTGACGAGTTCCTAGGTTTTCCCTTTGCCTCGTGCATCCTCATACAGACTTGGAAAAGAAGCAACAAACGACCGGAAAAAAAATCCAGGAAAATCCTGTCTCTTCACCAAAAGACCATGAAAGCCTTACTCTAAGAGAACAGAAAATTCGTAGGCAATAACTGCTTTATGCCAGCTAAGCAACCCAGAAAAATCTATGGCTCCCCGCATTCCCGAGCAGCAAAGGCCAAATGGGGATCCCACACTATAACAGCACTTTAATGTCCCTGCTGGGGTACTGTCAGAGAATGCCAAGTGGGGATCCAAAACTTTTATCCCCACTAGCTGGCTATAAGTCCTCTTCTAGGTTTCAGTACCAAGGAGCCCCCAGCTGCCCCCCATATACTGAGAGAGGCCATGAGGGGAATCTGGATTTTTCTATGAGCACCTGGAAGTAAGGGGCCCCCTCTTCCATTTGCCTGCCAGAGTGTTAACAGTGAAATCATGCAGCAGAAAAGGTTTAAATAAGATACAGAGGAATATAATGTAAAAAATGTCCAGGTTTCAATGGAAGAACACTCATTGTATGAAGAGACAGGAAAATCTCAAGCTGAGTGAAAAGGACAATCAGTAAATGCCAACACCAACAGGACAGAGATGGGAGAATTATTTGACAACCAAGATTTCTAAAGCAACCATGAGAAAAATGCTTCAAAGAATTATTATAAACATTCTTGAAACACATAGAAAATAGAATGTCTCAGCAAAGAAATAGAAGCTGTAAAGAAGATCCAACGGAAATCTCGGAACTGAAATACAGTGACTAACATAAAAAGCTCAGATAGGCTCAACAGCAGAATGGAAGGAGGAGGAGAGAATCAGTGAACTGGAAGACAGAATGATAGAAACGACTCAGTCTGAACAACAAAAGCAAACGTCAGATTTATGAAGAATGAACAGGGGCTGGAGCGGTGGCTCGGAGGTCACGGTGCTTGCCCAGCATGCGCAAGTACACGGATTCAAAAACCCCAGCACCACGTACACAACTAAGTGTTGGAGCAACTTAGGCCATGTGAAAAACTAAATAAAGTTGTTTCTCTCTTTCTCTGCCTTTCTCACTGTCCCTCTCTCTTTAAAATAAAAATAAAAATAAAAAAAAAGAAAGCAGGAGTGGCTATAGTAAGAAGCAATATAATGCTAAGAAGGGTTAAAATTCACCAATCGTAGACGGATATGTATCAGATAAGGCAAGGATAAAATAGGTGAAATGAAACTAATAAAAGAGAAATAGCACCTGCTCTCAAAAATCGAGAGAGCAGGAAGCCAGAATTTGTCAAGGCTAGTGGAGAACTGAACACGAGTGGGCTTCACCAGCATTTGCAGAATACCCCGTCCAACAACAGGAGCACACACCTTCAAGTGCTCACGGAACAGGAACTGAGATTTTATCCCCTGGCAATAAAATGGCTTTGAACAAATTTGAAACGATCGAAATCATGTAGTGGGTGTTCTCTAATACAATGGAATGAAACTGGAAATCAGTAACAGAGAGGTAACAGGAAAATCTCCAAACATTCGAGAACTTCATATTCTTTTAAGCCATTCATGAATCAAGGAGGACTTTTCCACAAAAGAAAACAGAACGAAAATGAATTAACATCGAAATTCACAGAACACAGTTAAGACAGTGCTGAGAGGGAAATATGCTAACATTAGAGAAGAGGAAAAGTTTCAAATTAAAAGATAAGCTCAAACTTGAAGAACCTAGAAACAACAAGTGTAAAACCCAAAGCAAGGTGAAGGGAAAAAAAATCATAAAGATAAGAACAGAAATAAATACACAATTGCTCCTCGGTATCCATGGGGATGGTTCCAGCAGCCGGATTTGCAGGTGTTGTCCCTTATATAAAATGGCACAGTGCTTGCATAGAACCAATGCACACCCTCCACACAGGTTGTCACCTCTAGATTACTCAGAACATCTGATACCATGTAAATCCTGTGTGTTGGGCTGGAGCGGTGGGCGGCGCTTGTCTGGCTGTGCAAGTGCGCAGGTTCAAACCCCAGCACCCACGTGCACAGCTAAGTGTCAGAGCAATGAAGGCCACGTGAAAAACTCAATGGGAACTGATTCCCTCTCTCTCTCTCTCTCTCTCTCTCTCTCTCTGTCCTCTCTTTAAAAAAAAACCTTGTGTAAATAGGATATATTGTATAGTCTAGGTAATAATAGCAAGAGAAATGTCAGAGCACATTCAGGACTTTTTAAATAGTTTTTTTTTTTTTTTTAAAGATAGAGGGACAGTGCATGAGAGAGAAAGACAGAATCAATTTTATTGAGTTTTTCACGTGGCTTTCGTTGCTCTGACACTTTGTTGTGTAAGTGGGTGCTGGGCTTTGAACCCGTGTACTCGGGCATGCCAGGCAAGTGCTGTAACCACCGGGCCACTGCTCCAGCCCCTAAAAAGGGTATATTTTGATCAGAGGTTGGTTGAATCCTTGGGTTATGAAGCATGTGGCCAGGTTTCATACAGAAGACCAATATATATATATATATATATATATATATATATATATTTTCTTTTGTTTTCTTTTTTTAAGAGAGAGAGAGGGCGACACAAGGAGAGAATCAGTTTTACTTAGTTTTTCATCTGGCCTTTGTTTCTCTGACATATAGTTGTGCAGCGGTGCTGGGGTCACCGGGACTGGCTGGGACTACAGGCAAGCACCACCGCGCTGCCGCTGCGCCGACAACCGCATCCAGCTCCCTGGTTCTTTGGCGCTCTGCGCTGCAGGAGAAAGGACTTCCTAGTTTCTACACCGCAACGCTGGGGCAGGGATCTGATTGGTTCTCCATGCATGATGTGATCACTGCCCTGCCAATCCCTGAGGCCTGGAGGAGGGGCATTCCCTGTGAGGCCCGCGGGTCAGAGGCAGCTCTAGCCTCCTGCAGGCTGCAGCAGGTGCTTTGCGGAGCTGTGACACCCATACTTGACCCCTGAGAGAAGCATTTTTTTTTTTTTTAATTTAGTTTTTCATGTGATTTTCATTCCTCTGACACTTAGTTGTGTACGTGGGTGCTGGGTTTTGAACTCGTGTACTTGCGCATGCAAGGCAAGAGCCCTAACCAGTGAGCCACCGCTGAGCCACCACCATCCCCGAATTTTCAAGCTTTAAATGCATGCGTGAGGATTATTTGGCTTCTCAGGGGAGTCAAATGTACCCTACAGACCCCATACCCTCCTGTTCCCTCTCTCTCCTCCCTGAAGGCTAAATTTTATTTTATTATTTATTTATTTTTAAAGAGGGACAGTGAGAGAGACAGAGAAAGAGAGAAACAACTATTTAGTTTTTCGCATGGCCTTAGTTGCTCCAACACTTAGCTGTGTCCGTGGTGCTGGGGTTTGAACCTGGGTCCTAGGGCTTGCCAGGCAAGCACTGAAACCGCTGAGCCACTGCTCCAGCCCAGAAGGCTAAATTTTAATCTTTAGCTCCTGATGTTGCCTCCAGTCAGGCTAAAAAAAATTATAATTTTTATTTAGAGACATATAAGAATACAGAAAAGTACAAAGAATAATGTTTTTATTTTCTATTATTTATGTTATTAATATATCTATATCTCATATACCTATTACCCAGGAGTGACAATTGTTGTCTTTTTGCTCATCTTATTAACTAATTAAATATTAACAACTAAATAAAAGGAAAAACAAGAAACAGAGGGGAAAAAATCTAACATACTTTTTAAAAAAAATGTTAAATGTTACAAATAAAGTTTATCTGTATATTTCCTTTATTTCTCCAGCCTGAGTCCCACCTAGCCTCATTCTCTAACTACGAAAATTTTGTTTCAGTCTTCAGGTGGGCAGCCCAAAGTTATTAGGGTGTTTTTACAGTCGCCAGGGACCTATATCATTGCTCTATTATCCTCAACATATGCCTTTTATGTCATAGTCCAAGACAGCTGCTGGAGCTCCAGCCATCACATCCTTAGTCTAGTCATTAGGTAGGAGGAAAGAAGAAACAAGGCCTGCTGCTTCTCTTTCAGGATTGTTTCCTTGAGATGCAAATGACATTTCCTCCGATACCCTGTTAGTTGGAGGATGGTGGTGTAATAGTGATCCACTTTATGCTTTGAATATAGTTCTTGCTGCTCTGCCATTGTGACTTATTTTTCTTCATCCACCTTCCTAATTTCTCCTCCTCCCTAATCCTTCCCCCTAATTTCTGGGGAAGCAGGATTACCTTTCTTCCCTATCCTAGGCAGAGTTATCTGTCCTAGAGCACAAACTCTGAGAAAATGAAGTGATTCAGACTTTGGGGATGTCTTCAGAAGACCTAAGAAAGACTCTCCCAAATTAGCAAGAGGATTACATCTCCAGACTGGGAACACCTGGAATGTGGCCTTCGAATCAAATCTTTAAAAGCTCCCTATGGGGCTGGACCTGTGGCTCAGTGGTTATGAGCGCTTGCCTGGCATGGGCAAGTATGTGGGTTCTAACCCCAGCACCATTTACACAACTAAGTATTGGTGCAACAAAACCATGTGAAAAACTAAATAAAAATCGCTTCTCTCTTTCTCTCTCTCACTGTCCCTCTTTCTTTTTTAAAAGCCCCCTATTCTCCCTGATGGGCAGAATCACAGACTTTGGCATAGGAGTCCTGTGTTTCTCCTTTGCTAGTGATGCGGGGTTTCTGAGATGAGGCCGGATTCTCTGCTCCCACTGGTGAATGGAGTCTGGACCGACTACAGATTCCAGCAGCCAAAATAGCCCGCTTCTAGTGTTTGCAGCCATTCCCAGCTAAAACTGGGAATTGGGCTGGCTGCAGGTGTCTGCAGCTGAAAGTGTTAGCGGCTCCCCAGCTAAAAGCTGGGTGTTGCAGCTCTTGGTGTGGTGGAAATTCACCCTGGGAATTCGGCGCCAATCTTCTGGGTCCTTGTCTCATGAATTTGAAGAATAAAATCCATGGACAACCACAGAAGGAAGAGTAAAAGCAGTAGGATTTATTTAGGAAGAAGAGCAGAGACTCTACAAGGCAGAGGGGCACCTGGAAGCAGGACACGGTCTAATGGAGGTCAGGCCAGGGGTTATATTGATGTGGGGTATGAGCATAATTAAAATTCATGAAAAGCAGGCATTGAGAAACGCATCTACATCATTGGTTGAAACCTATGCAAAACAGGCATTGAAACTCAGTACCAAAGTTATTGGTTAAAATCTATGCAAAATAGGCATTGAAACTGGTCAAGAACACCACCGGTTAAAATCTATGTAAAACAAAAGGTGACAAATACTTCCTAGTTCCCACCTGTGACCACCCCCATCTCTTAGTTGGGACAAAGATGAGCCCATGGTCTTTCTGCATTTGAAGGCCCTGAGCATGCCCTGTCAATCGCTCTCTACCAGCTAGCTCTTAGGTGGGGCCCTTTGTCCCGACCAGACTACCTAGCCATTTTACTCTCTCCTAAAACTGTCTCAGTAACAAAGCAATAAAACCACTTTTTTCTGTTCTCAAAAGCCTGTCTTCATTATTAGATCAGCCCTGGAGACAAGGATCAGGCTGTTGGCCACGGTGGTGAAGCCACATTTGATCGTGTCAGCCCGGGAGGTGCTGAGGACGGGGGAGAACAGGCATGGAGGCACAGCTAGCAGGTTCTGCTGGGTCCTTTCAAGTGGAAAGATCCCTTTGTGCATGAGGAGAGAGCCATCTGAAAATGGGATGAAATCTCGGGCCACTTCCCCCACAGTGGGTCTTGACATCCTCTGGAAACACAACCTCAGGCTGTACAGTAAGCTGCTTCCTAAGTGAGACGTGTCCGTCCCAGGCAGGCCCTTTGTCAGGCCCAGCTCCCCTGGAAGCCTTTCTTCCTTGAGCCAAAGGCAGCTCCCAGCTCTTCCTGGCCCCCAAGGCTTTGTTACATCAGGCTGCTCCCTGGAGAGCTACTGTGAAAGCACCAAGCCCCTGTCCTTCAGCGTCTCAGGAACAATATTGCCTGGAGTGCCCTGGGCTGGCACAGAACTTGGGGAAGGGTGGGCGCCACTGGGAACAAAGAAGTTTTGGTGAGCTGGAGCCAGAGGCCTGCAGCCGACTCCCTGGAGTTTCAGCCTCTGTGTCTTCAATGCTTGGCTTTTTGTTTGAAAAAGAAAAGTGTTTTCCAAAGTCCCTAGGCTGTGTCTCACATAGAAATCAGGACTCTGGGGAGCCAGAGGAGGGTAGGGGGGGAGGGCAGGGAACAGGGAGGACCTGGAGAGGCTGCCAGGGTGCTGGGGCTGTGGGGACTCTGAGGGAGGCGGGAAAGACACCAGCCAGGGCTGAGGCTTGGGAGCAAGTGGGTGGGCTGGGAGCTGCAAGCCCGGTGACTTCTATCAGGGGGATCTTGTGTGGGCAGGTTAGAAACCTGCACTGAGGTGAGGGCTCCACAGAAGAGCACTGGAGGGGCCACACCGCCCGAGGAGGGCGCTCTGTGCCTTTCCTGAGCCAAGAGGGCAGACCCCGAGTTCCAGGTACCGTGGACATTCTGCGGTGGGCACGTGAGGATGAAGACTGGCAAACTGGGCTAGACGCCTGGCAAGGTGGCAGCGGGACCCTGTCTGTGTAACTTGTCACCGCTAAGGCAAAGGATGCCCTCGGACTGATGGTGTCCAGAGTGATGGGGAAGCAGAGGAGGGTGGAGAGGGGCCCCTAAAGGACTGGTTCAAACCAGCAGAGACAGTTCACTTGAACACTTTTTTTTTTTTTTTTAAAGAGAGAAGGACAGTGAGAGAGAGAAAGAGAGAGAGAATCAATTTTTATTGAGTTTTTCACATGGCTTTTGTTGCTCTGACACTTAGTAGTGTACATGATGCTGGGGTTTGAACCCGTGTTTTTGCACATGCTGGGCAAGCGCTGTAACCGCCGAGCCACTGCTCCAGCCCCCAGACGCATTTTTTAAAAATATAAATCATCCTTCAGAGGGATTGGGAACTTGAAGTCTGGATGAGAGGGACTTCTTTAAAAAGGGTATGTTTACAGCAAGCCTGGTAAAGCTGGAGTCAGTGAGAGGCCCAGTGGGCAGTGGGTAGGTGGTACCTGTGTGGAGAACAGAAGACAGGACAAAGACCCACCCAGCTCCTAAGGGCAGGAAACAAGATGGCTGGGAAATTCTCAGCAATTTGAGGAGAAAGAAAGGGAAAAAAGAGTTGGTGCAGTGGCACACGCCTATAATCCCAGTGACTTGGGAGGCTGAGGCAGGAGGATTGCAAGTTTGAGGCCAGTTTCAACAACTTAGTGAGACTGTCTCTCAAAATAAATAAAAGGGCTGGTATGTAGCTCAGCGGTAGAGCACTTGGTTAGCTTGTGTGAAGTCCTGGGTTCTAGCCCCAGTACTGCAAGAAAAAGAAAAGGAAAAGAGGATGGTTCTCAGTTGTGCCCATAAGAGAGTCTGGGGTCCATGTGGCTTTGCTCCACACTGGTCCAAGCAGTGGGTCTGATCTCATTGGTCCCTGGTCGCACCTGGACTCTGCTTTTGGTGAACCCTCTTAGGGGACTGTCCATCTGTAATCAGGCTGGAGACTCTGCCTTCACGGCAGGGGTGGGGCCAGGGTACAGGCCTTTCCAGGCATGGCTCCTGTCTTGGATGTAAGGATGCTGGATGCGACAGAAGCATTTCCATTTTACAGAAAAGAAAAAGAGCAGCCCCGAGGTCCGGCTGGAACCCAGTCCTTGCTGATGAATCTGTTCCTGAAAGGTTTGCAGCGTGCTGGGCAGGGGGCAAGAGCCCTTGGGAAACGCCCTGTCATTGGTATGCCCAGGGTCCTGCCGGAGGCCTTCAGGTCTGCAAGACCAAGCTCCAGGCTCATGTTCTTGTGAGGTCGACCAGAGGTCAGGCTTTCTCTGTGTCACTGTTCAGGGCTCCAGAGGCCCCAATCTAGGCACCTGTGTCACCAGAGCGAGGAGCGGGTAGTCAGGAAGGGGCAGCAAGTATGCAGAGATGGCCCCCACCAGGAAGGGTGAAGTCAAGTAAGGCCTGGTGGCCACCTGGTGAGGACCCAGAAAAGACGGCAGGATCGGGGTGGATGACGGCTGGTCATGGCGCAGGTGTGTTTGAACCCAAAGACCAGAGGAGGAAGGAGAGATGTGGCTTTCTCAACATTACCGGAGGCAGGGGGCCGCCAGGGCTGGGCCTGAGCCTCATAAGGAGTCCCCCGAACGTGTGCAAGAAGGGACGAGGGCTCGGCTGGGACTCCTGGATCTGGCTCAGTAGATTTCAAAGTGGTCTTCAACTTTACAGAGGTAGGAAGGTGCAAGCCTCCATTTTTAGGAGAGCGGTTTTCAGGACTGATTTAAAGCTTGATCACAACACTAGATCTACAGAACTGAATGGAGCCACCAAAAAGGCAGAGGATGCCTTGATCCTGGGTCTTCTGCAGCAAGAGCCTGGCTGAGAAACCTCCCAGTGAAGTGCTTGGGACTGTCTGAATGAAGCCCGGGAACACTCAGAGATCTTCCCACGTGGTAGTGGCTCCTCTCAGGCTGGCTGCTTCCTCCTTACTTGGACTCATGGGCTCAAGGGTACAAATCTCTAGCTGGAGGCTGCAGCTGAGGTTGGCCGGAGGACAGGCTTTTTTGCTATTAGTGTTGAGCTAGGACTGAGACCTGGACTAGGAGGGGTACCCAGGAGCCAGTGTCTTCAAGAAAGAGAAGGGGCAGCACATGCACCCCTTGGTTCTCGTCCCACTCTGCTCACGCCTTAACTCCTCCAGGAAGGCCCGGTTGACAGGAGGTGTTCGCCTTTGTCCCTTGGACTGTCACAGGCACAAGCTGCCAGGTGACCAGCTCCTTGGGATTCTGCTGAGAGCCGGCCTGGGCTCTCTGCTGCTCTTCTTACTACTCCTCTCCAGGCAGCTGGTGGAAACAGGGGCTCTCTCTGCCCCCCAAACAGCCAATGCTCATCAACAGACTCTCACCCAGAGAACCACCTCCCCTGCCTGGCATTCAGGCCCAAGATGTTTAAACAAATCCAATCCGGAGGAAGCAAACTATCTGCAGACCTTTTAAGAGACAACTGGCTTATATAAGTAAAAATCATCTGTACTAATACCACCAATAAGTATGCCGGTTATGGTGGTGCAGGCCTGTAAACCCCCTGATTCGGGAGGCCGAGACAAGAGGATCACAAGGTTGAGGTCGGCCTCAGCAACTTAGTGAGACTGTCTCTAAATAAAAATAAAAAGGATTTGAATGTGGTTCACAGGTCAGGAGCCCCTGGGTTCAATCATCAGTACCGCAGACAACAATCCCCAAACAAAAGGGGCATGTGTGGGACTCCCTGGTTAGGATAAGGAGAGGGGCAAAGCTGCGTGGTGCTGTCCTGGGGTTCCAAAAGCCTCCAGGACATCTTTGGGACAAGCAGAAACTCTGGATATGGATTGCTTATTACATAATATTATACCAACATTGACTTTGGGGGCTGCGACAATACAGTGAGGTTGTGTAGCCCAACATCATTCTTAGGAGAATTCTGCAGAAAGCATGTAGGAGTGAAATATTCTGATAACCATAATCTGCTTTCAAATGCTTCAGAAAATCATGAGTGTGCATGTGTGTGTGTAAGAGAGGGGAAGTGTGAGCACAAAGTAAAAAAAGTGACAAAAACCACTAACTACCTCCTGGTGAATCCAGGCAAAGAGCTTGCTGTGATTTGGAAATGGCTGCCGCGTGTCCCCAAGGCGTCTGGTGTTGGATTCAACACAAGGGTGATGTGTCAGAGGGTGGGAACTTGATGTGACCACGATGCTTACAGGTGGGGACTTTGGGAAAGTAAGGAGGGTTAAGCAAGGTCTAAAAAGCTGGGGATGTGGCTCAGTGGTTAATTGCCAGTGGGGTCAATCCCCAGTACCAATTAAAAAAAAAAGAGAGAAATCAGAGGACACACACAGGTGCTCCCTCTCTGTGCCACAAGGGAGGAGGGGCTGCCACGATGAAGGCCATCACCAGATGCTGTCCCTCGACCTTGGACGAGGACGGTGAGCCAAAATAAACTTCTTTTCTTTACGGCTCACGAAGTCTGTGGTGCTGTCAACATAAAAGGAACTAAAATAATACAGAGCTTGCTAGTGTTTATGAACTATTCTTTTGCCACCTTTATTTGAAGTTTTTCCAAATAAAAGTTGAAAAGAGGTCATTGCGCAAGTCACCAAGTGGCATCGCCATTCCTCAGCCCTACTTTAGCTGTATGTCATTCTCCCCAAAAATGTAATAAATGATTCATGAATTGCTACTCTCCGTGGTAACGACAGTCACAGCTTTTACTGACACACCTCGCTCCATGTCACTTAGACCTGCTGGGCCGTCGGCAGGCACAGGTCCATCCCTATTTTGAGACTCACTTGGTGCAGGAGGCCACCACGCCAGGGACCACAGACCACAGCACGCAGCAGTCCTTTTCAGAGTTTATTTCATCTGCTAACATTCATTCTCAACCTAGACAAAAACAATTAGATGATTAGGACTTGCCTTTCCATTATCAACTCATTTTTTTGTATGAATAACCAAAAGACTTCTTTTCAACACTTTTTTTTTAATAAGAAGCTATAAATAAATAAAGCTTTAAACGCTCCTGGGTTCAAGTTAAACAGTTCCAGTTCCCAAAAAGTTCAGACTTGTTAGGACAGTTCTGCTGTCCCTGCTTCCCCCTCCAGGAGGGGGCATCTGCAGGTCTGTAGGGTGCTTGGTGACCAAGTTGCCGGCTCACTGCCTGCTTACTTCTGTCCTCTCAGCCCTGGGGAGGGCCCCTGATGGGCAGAGTCCTCAGAGTCCTGGGAGGTCCTAGGAGATGCTGTGGCCTGAGTGGTTAGTGCTGGGTTGGATAGCTGAGGAACTGAGGGCACCTCAGCCTGGTGATGGCCTGAGACAGGACTATTTTCCAAATGCAGCAGATACTGAGGAGAGACCCATGCTTCCACGTGAGTTGGGACAGCGGGGCATAAGTTAAAACATATCCCAATATGTACACAACAGATCCTACGCTCAGGTCCCCGCACACGGGAGGCACACCCAGGGGAGGCCTTCTTGAGAATGGGCACCCATCCTGTAGCCTATGAAAGACCGCAGGGCTTCCCAAGCAACCCCACCCTCTTTGAAGAGGCACACCCACCCCAGATGAGCATCAGAATTGACCTGACCTCCCTTTAAATGAGCCAACCCAGTCCACTAACTTGTCTTGGCGCCCACCTCCTCAGTGTGACCACTCACTAGAGGTAGCTCTGGGCTGGTGGGTTCCCACCCAGAGCCTATGTTGTCTGCGGTCACCAAAATGTCCCTTGCCACCCGCTTATAGCAGCTGACTCCTTCATTCCATGGTGGGACAGCAAGGTGGCCAGGGGAAACTGAGGGCAGGTCCCTGCCGTGCTTCAGGGTCAGGCTGCAGACTGGGCACAAGCACCTGCCCTCTGAACTGCCAGAATGCCCGCCACTCCCCTAGGCCTCTAGAGTACACGGGGTACAGGGCACGGGGCAAGTGTTTACAATGGATTCACAACATGGCTTCTAGTAGGGCCACCGGCTAGCCTGCGGGGCTGCTGGAAACAGGTCTGCAGCCTCTGTGAAGGGGAGGGAAATGCGGGAAGCCAGGAAGTGGAGGGCTAAACATCCGAGTACCAGAGAGGTCACCAGCATGCTTTCTTCCAGCCCCAGTTGAAAATCTGAATCTAGGGTGGTTCTTCCCGGCCCTCCAGAACTACCATGGCCCAGGGTACGGCTCATGGGCAGCAGCTGCGGCCCCACATTCCAGCCAACGGAAGTCAGACTGTACTTTTACACTCAGGGTTGTAGCAGTGGTGGTATGTGAGCCCTTGAATAATTGCCCCAGTGATGGGGTTGGGGGCAGAGAGTCAGAAAGAACAGGCATAGGGGAATTCTTGATGCCCACCCCTTCCTGTCTGAGCCTGGTCTGCCTGGGTGGTCATCCTCAGAGGCTAGGCTAGACTGAGTTTTCACCATGACCAGAAGGAAAGAATTCAGCTTCCCAAAGGCCACATTCCAGTGTCCTCTGCCTCAGCTGGGGTGGATCCTGACCTTCAAGCAGCTAGAGAGAGGTGAACCTGGAGTTCCAGTCCTGAGAACACCTTAGATGGCTGCTTGCATTCCCAAGGAAGGAGGCTTCCTAGGTCCTGGGGAATCAGGGCCCCCAGAGGCCTAAAAGCTTGGGTCGGTTCCTTGGAGTTGGTCTCTGTCCCTACTGGCTTGGACAGAGAGCAAGAGAGTGCAGGTGCGTGCATAGTTGGTGTGGACTCCTGACCTGGCACATCCTCTGTCCAGTGTCTCTTTTCCAAATCATCCTCTGTTTTGACAGTGCTATGGGGGTCAGGAGAGCTGAGAGGCACCTACCCAGAAGCCCTATCATGCCCACCATGCCTGAGGCACCCTCCTAGCACACCTTCTGGCCTCCATTGTCAGACTTCTGAGCTGTGGGAAGCAGCAAGCCAGCTCTGCCTGGCCCACCCCCTCCCTGCTCCATTCCCCCCCCCAGGATGCACCTGCCTTCCCATGAACCGGCTTGAGATTGTCCCCTTAAACAGTTTTGGGTGGACCCCTTTGTGTGTTTGTCTGCATCCCATTTTAACCCTGCCCCTGCAAGGCCTCCCCAGCGGCCGCCGCCACTACCACTTCTCGATGATGTGGCTCATGTAGTCCTCGGTGGGCACGCGGCCCGGCTCCTCGGCGTCCTCCCGGGGCAGCGCCTCCTTGGCGCGATGCAGCAGGCGCTCCTCGCGGCTCTTGAGGCGCTGCTCGCGGCGCTCCAGCTGCCGCTTGTACTGGTAGCGCTGCTGGAAGAGGTCCTTGGCATAGTCGTAGAGCTGCATGTCGAGGTCGTTGAGCTCCTCGATGCGCCGGATGGTGTCCTCGTCCACCTCCACGCCTCCCGCCCGCGTGCTGTTGTACTGCATGAAGGGCCGGATGAACTTGAGGTTGAACGTCCGCTCGAACAGGTACTGGGTCTTGCGCTGGAACTCGGTGAGGCCGAAGAAGGCCATGCCGCGCAGGTTCTTCTTGGCGCTCTCCAGCAGCAGCTGGGCCCGCTTGCCCTCTGGGATGAAGGACAGGTTGTAGCAGCCCACCAGGCTCAGGTCGGCCAGCATGCGCACCTGGCGGTTGTTGGCCAGGTTGTACGGGCAGTCCATGAACTCCTGCAGCGTGCAGCCCGACCAGTCCGTGCCCTCGTAGCAGGGCGGCAGCTCCTCGGGCGTGGGTGTGCGCCCATCGCACATGTGCAGCGACGTCTTCCACGTGGCCCCGCGCTGCACATGCCGCCACTCACTCAGGTAGCGCGACACCGGGTCTCGCAGCAGCGTGATGTAGTAGAACTTCCTGCAAGACGGAGACCAGGGAGAGGAGATAAGGCGAGGCTTGGGAAGGGGCCTGTGGGTAGGAAGCTGGGGCTGTTCTACAGTGGGGCTGTGACCCGGGGGGCCAGTACCTTCATCCCTGCTATGGACTGCTTGCTGCATGGAGCTATCAGGCCGTTTCTGAATAGGAACCCACCAGGGGAACAGAGGTAGCAAGTGGGACTGAACAGGGATGCCCTGCAATGCCTGGCCTCGTCTCCCTCCTGCCAGCTGGCTCCTTAGGAGGGATAATCTCACTTTCCCTGGCTGAGAAAGTGGAGCTGTGAAACTACATATCCAGGGTGGTCCAAGGATCATGGGATCGCTGCCTCCGGAAACCAGTAGTTTTCAAGAATTGCCTACAGCAGGGAGCAGTGGTGGCAGTACCTGTCTGTAATCCTAGCTACTTGGGAGGCTGAGGCAGGGGGTGGGGATTGCAATTTTAAGGCCAGAACAAAAAGGGCTAGGAATGGAACAGGTCAGTGCTGGAGCATCCTGTGGTCAATCCCTCGGATTTGGAGATGGTGGTGGGGATACCTGCCTACAGCACAGTCTGGTACCCAAGGAGCCACTCAGGAGGAGCAGAGGGACTGGTGGTGATGGGGGTTCAGTGAAGGTCATCTACTGTCCCAAGCAACAGGGCCCACCTGACTCCAAAGTCTCCTGATGTCTGGTGGGGAACGGGCACCAGACCATTCAGCCCAGGCCAGCCAAAATTCATAATTTATATCATTCCTCAAGAATTGTTCCAGCCCTACTTAGTAGGCTATCCACTATGCCAAATCCCTGAACTGCAGGTAAAGGAGGAATGACTCTCTGGGAAGCCTCTGCCCCTTCTCCCTCCATGTAGCTGATGTCTAGAATGATCTGTGTCCCCGCCAGGCACACCCTGATCACTGGCCTGGGGGGGGGGGCATCAGGTCACCATAAACAGGTGGATAAAATGTGGTGGGGGCCATGGAGTAGCAGCCTGATGTACCTGGGACTAACGTGTGGGGTTAACCCCAGTGGAGTTCTAGATTCATCCTAGGACCCTCTTGTGTATGGCGGGGCAGGTAGGCCTCCTGCCAAGAACCAGGACTTGGAGCAAGCAGCCTAGAACATCCTCCAGGATGAGGTGGGGACCCTCCCTCTCTGGAAACTCCAGGAGGGGCCTTTCCCATCTGTAGGCCTCCTCAGTGACGTGAAAGTGCACCTGCATTGTTCCCCTCCTCATCAAGGCTGAGAGCACTTAAACTGCCCTCCTCACTCTATCCTGGGAGACAGTGGGGAGTACTAGTGCCTCTTAGAGTCTGCCAGCAGCGGCCCTGATCTAAGCACACATTTCCCAGGGGTAAGGTGGCCTTGGGGGCCAAGCCAAGCACATATACATATCAAAGTCAGAGGCTAGTCCTAGTGTGTTCTGAGGAACTGGGAGGCCAGGCACAGCACCAGCGGAGCTCAGGGTGGCTCTGTGGCACTGATCATGTCGTGATTCTTGAGGTGGGCAATGGGGATACGGGCATTTATGATGATGATTTACTTCTAATGTGCATCATGCAAGTTCTTTGGTATGTCCCAAACATGTTGTGGTAAAAGTTTTAAGAAGGGAAGGATGGCAAATAAAACTGAGATCCTGAAGGGCAGTCAGGAGGACACAGCTGACTCAGGAGAACTGGCCATCTTGGCAAACTCAGAGGCGCCATCTCCCAGTTCCCCAGCTCCCTTTATAGCTTTGCTCTTGCTGCTCCGTTTGGCCACTTCTGGTGCCCATCTCCCATCTCGGTTCCTCTCCACATCAACTCTGCTGCAGGGAACTCCTGTGGGTCCCACTGATGGGGGAATGTCCCTGTTTTGGGATGGTAAGGGTGACCAGTTACCAGGTCAGTTGGGGCATGGTTTGTTAGCTGTGCAATAATGAGCCTGACAGCGCTGTGGCTTCTCCAGGAAGGAGAAGCCTGAGCATCCAGCTGGTGGTTGGTCTCACCATCCAGAGGGACTTGGGGATGCAACAGGAGCAGCTCTGCCCCTAGAGGCTTCCCTTCACTACTGCTAACCCAGATACAGTGGTTCAGGGAACACTATTCAGCAGCAAATGATGCTCTTTCAGGGTGACAGGTCCCGGCACCTTCTGTGAGCTCCAGGCTAAACTGTGGTCTGGCCTACACAGTACCCATGTCAGGCTGACCTTCACTGCAGGCCTCTGGATGCCTACTGTGTGACCTGCAAGACTCAGCAGTCACCCAGAGGTAAAGATGTGGCCCTCCCCATAGCTCTTCCTCTGAGCCTTCCTTGCATCTTTGGCTTTTTACCACCACCCTCCAGCACATGCTCAGGATGGTCTGCTGGCAGCAAGAGACATGATGTGGGGCCCTCCCCAAGGCAGCACCTCTGCAGTTATGGGCATATTTGTTCCTGTGTCTACCACACTGTCCCTCGACCGAGGTGTTCCAGCCAGTCCTGGCAATTCTGGGACAGCTCAGGCTGTCCAGGACCATGGAGGTGAGAGACTGCTAAAGAGCATCCAGTGCCCACATCAGGCTGAGGACTAGCTGACCTGGGCCAAGGGGCGGCACAGGAAGGGATCTGCCTGGGAGGGGCCAGGAGCATGGGAAGGGGAGACAGCTGTGCTGTCAGTATGCGGCCTCCAACCCTGAAGCTGCTCATGAATGGACACATCTGGGTGACTCACTGTGGTCACTTGGGAAGCGGAGTGACTGCGGGCCAATGGATTCTGGGGTTGGATACACTGGGAATGTCACAGGGTGAAGCAGTGGCCCCTGTCCTGGTGCTTAGATGCCTGTGGGAAGGCAGATCCCAAAACTCCACTCTAAAGCTCAACAAGGGTATGAAGTAGCAATGCCCTGGCCCCTCCTGACAGCAGCATCTGGGACACCTGGGAGGGCAGGCATTTCTCCTGCTCCAGAGCGCGTGTCCCAGGCTGAGAGGTGGCGTACGCTGGCTGTCCATTACCATTTCCAAGTGCTCTGGTTTGGGGGGGATGGGACCAACACGGGGAGAGGGCTATGAGCACCACTCCTGAATGTGGCAGGGGCAGGGAGGCTTCTCAGAGGAAGCCTCACACTGGGGTCATGGCCTGGACTCAAGAATTGAGGCTCAGGAGGGTCTTGCCCATTTTGTAGAAAAACAAGCTCACATGGTTAATGGCCCAGAATGCAAAATTCACACAGAATTCAAAGATGAAGCCTAAGACCTCAAAGAAGTTCTACCCTGTAGAATATTTCTAATCTGTGGAAGGCAGCTTCTCCTGACAGCCCATGGGATTTATTGTGTGGATCACACACTCTGGCATTTAATTATGGCTGCTTTAATGTCTTCTGTGACCTTCCGCTGTTCTGACATTTTTGTGGGTACTGGCTTAGTGTGCCCCACAACCATACAAGATCCTAGCGGGTAAGGAAGGTGTTTTCTTCTTCAGTCTGTTAAATAAGAATTATAGGAGGTTGTTGTTTTGGACAAGACTCCTGCACTGGGCTCAGCGGACCAGACTAAAAACCAAAGAGAGTCACTCATGCTCGAGTTCCAAACCCTTACTAAAAAAGCAAACCTGAAATGAATCCGTCATTTTCCTATCATCCCTGTCCTTGATTTACAAATAATTTTTTTAAGAAAGAGGAGAGAGACAGAGACAATTGATTTTACTTATTCTTTTGTCTGGCCCTCGTTTCAATTGTGTACTTGGTGCTGGGGTTTGAACCCGGGTCCTCGTACATGCAAGGCAAGCACTCCAACCGCTGAGCCACTGCTCCAGCTCCCAAGGTTAAGTAACGCTGAAATGACCAACCACTCTTGGTTTCTGCTTTCTTCAGCCTTCTGTGTATATAAACCACCTCCTTCTGCTCAGATCATTGGATCACTCGCTCTGTTTTATGAAATGAAGTGTAGCTCCATAAATAAACCCAACTGAGAGGCTTAACAGTTTGAACCTAGGCTCTTCCTTTCTTCCTTCCCTTCCCTTCTCCTTCTCCTCTCTTTTTCTTTCAGTACTGGGGATTGGACTCAGGGGCACTCAACCACTGAGCCATATCCCCGATCCTTTTTATTTCACTTTTCTTTTGAGACAGGGTCTTGCTAAGTTACCTAGAGCCTCGCTAAATTGCAGAGGCTGGTTCTTTGAACTTGTGATCCTCCTACGTCAGCCTCCCAAGCCTTTGGGATTATAGGTATGTGCTGCCATGGTGCCTGGCTTCAATCTGGACTTCTGATAGTTCTTAAAACTGCTGGGGGCCACGGTGCCCTGGAGGGTTGGCTCAGTGGTTGCAGCGCTCGCCTGGCATGTGCGAGGATGCAGGTTTGAACCCCAGCACCACATACACAATGAAGTGTTGGAGAAACCAGAACCAGATGAAAAATAAATAAAAATCGATTCTCTCTCACTCAAAAAACAAACGAATAAACAAAAAACCCAACTGCTAGGGATCTGATGAGGATTGGCTCTAGATGACTCTAGTACCACTCACAATTTACAAGTGATGGGGAAACTGGGCTCAAAAAGGTACAACAACTGACCCCAGGCCAGAGGAAGCAGCTCCACTGGTAACCCATGGGGAAAAAAAAAAATTCCAAGGTATCAAATTTAATTACAAAAGCTGGATGAGGATGGAAGACAAGAGAGATAAGTAAGTTAGTTAATCAACTAACAAAGGAGGGCCAAACGGACAAGGCTGTTTTCAAATTCCTGAGTTAATCTCAGGATGTGGACCATGTGCCACCGGGCCTCATTTACATGAAAACTTTCTGGACTATTAACCTTAATCAATCTAGAAGCAATAAGTGGATTTATTATGGACTGTGCCCCTATCTCAAAATGTTCCCTGATTAGCATAATCCTGCCCCTCTTATCTACAGCTAACAGGGTTCAATGTAAACAGCTTGTTTTCCTCACCTCAATTGAGAGGGACAGTGCGAGTGGGAGAAAGAGAGAATAAATCTTACGTAGTTTCTCATGTGGCTTCTGTTGGTCCGACACTTTGTTGCGTACACGGTGCAGGATTCGAACCCACATCCTCACGCATGCCAGGCAAGCGCCGTAACCGCTGAGCCGCCGCTCCAGCCCCTACCTCAATTTTCAATATGACAACACTCTTGACTTAGGTCGGGGGATGTATTTCCAGCTGTTACTTTACTTTGCGGCTGGCAGCTTTGGAAGCTTGTCCTAGACCTGTTCTTTTTCTGGCTAGCAGCTATAACAGCTCAATAAAACTTTATTTCACAGATCCCTTAGTCTCAAGAGTTTTAATGCAGGGAGTGGGGTATGGCTCACCAGTGGAGCACTTGCATAGCATGCATGAGGCCCTGGGTTCCACCCCCAGCACCAACAAACAAACAAAAAAAGGTTTTTAGTTTAACACTGAGCACAGCAGTGACTATAGCCCAATAGCATCAGCTTCAGTTCCTCTCCTCTGCCTGAGATGGATCTGGCTCAAGCTCAGGCCTGCATCTACCCATTCCTGACTCTTCCTTTCAGAAGTCCAGGACTCCAACCAGAGGCAAGACCTTAAACGTGGCTTGGGAGACACACTGGCACGCACCTGTAGTCCCAGATACTTGAGATGAAAGGACTGCTGAGCCCAGGAGCTTGAGGCCAGCCTGAGCAACACAGGAAGACCCTGACTCAATAAAATAAAGCGGAAGATCATAACTCTGGCTCAGGGCATGAGGGAAGTCCAGCCCTGGGGTGCTGGGGTGTGGTGTGGGGCTTGCACATGCTCACGCTGGAGAGAAGGGCTGAGGTGTGGCCATGCATGTTGGGAGCATGTTTGCATTGGGGCTGTCCATTCCAGGGAGACAGAGAAACACAAGAGGAAGCCAAATGCACACACTGTGGACTATCCTGCACCCACCTAAGCTGTGACAACTCCACTGTGGTCACAACTGTATACAAACCGTACACGCTCAGAAAAAAACACACCCAGGGTGGGAATGGACTCTTCAATGGCTGCCTCAGGATGGCCAGGTTAAAGATTTCTTTCCCATCACTGTATTACAGAAATTTTCAAACGCACAGAAAACTTAAAAGTTCAGTGAAAACCCGTCAACTCAAATGAGTGACTTTAGCACTTTCTTATGTATTTCTGCACTATCTGAAATTATAAATGATAGGTTGAGCATTCCTCATCGGAAATGTGAAATCTGAAATGCTCTAAAAACCTGAAACTAGGATTACAGACATGATGCCACAAGTGGAAAATTCCACATCTGATCTCTGTCAAAACCCAGGCACACTAAAAATACTCTGTAAAATAAACCTCCAAGTTATGTGTATTAGATGTATATAAAACATGAATTTTTTATTTATATTTGGGTCCCCTCCCTAAAAGACATTTCATTATATATGTATGCATATTCCAAAATCTGAAAAAAATTGGAAATCTAAAACACTTCTGGTCCCAAGCATTTTGGATAAGGGATATTCGATCAGTACCTAAATAACTGAAATAAGCTGGGTGCAATGGTGTGCACCCACAAACCCCACAACAGGAGGCTGGGGCAGAAAGATCACAAATTTGAGGCCAGCCTGGCCAATTTAGTGAGACGTGTCTCAACAAAACAAAACAAAATAAAACAAAAGGTTTGGGGATTTAGACCAGTCGTAGAACATCCCTGAGTTCAATCCCAGTACCACACACACACACATCCCAACTCCCTCTTTCCACCTCACCAAACCTCAGCATTTACAGCACAACTGCAAAAACACCCCTGTGGCTTGGGACAGGGTGTCACGGTGCAAGGGGCCTTGGGAAGGGCTGGTTTTGCGAGTTCTGCCTTCAACTGTCCTTCGTGGGTACATGCAGCATCCTGCTGGGGGACGCTGGCTCCTTGGACTGCTCAGGCTGTGCCTCCTGCTCCATACAGGGGACTGACCTGGGATGTTCCATGAAAAGGACACGCGTAACCTCTGAGCTGTAAACTCAGACCCTGAAAAGGAGGCATTTTTCTATCAGTGCCAGCAGAGTCTCACCCGCCCCCCACCATGGTGAGTAAAGATGCTGTTATGAAGGCACTGGAAGGGAACTAATGCTGCTTTCATGCAGCAACAAGAATGCGCTGCTGTGTGCGTGCTTTCCCTCAGGGTGGCAGGAGACGCTCTGCGGGGGCTGCATGAATTCCCAGCCACCCTGATGTGTCCTCTGGCCTCCCAGGATGAAGGAGACTCTTCACGATGACAAAGTCCACACCATTAAGGTTAGATTCGGATGACTGGTTTTAAAACCATACTCCAAGGGGTATCGGTCATTCCGAGGGCGGAAGCACCCCACAATGGCACCCTGTTTCCCCAAGCCTGTTCTGCGGCTCCCCATCCCAAGGCTCGTGGGCGTTACAGAGCCAGGGAGAGATTCTCTGGTAAGTGACCAGATTTCACAGAGGCTCGGAAACGACGACATTCAGGAGGCTGCCAAAGCTGGGCAAGTCCAGGGCGTAAGGCACCGGGGCCAGCCCCTCATCAGAGCTGCCAGCCCACCAGGTACTCGCTGCCTTTGCCCCGTGATAGCCCTAGTGCCCCCACGACGGGCAACACTAAGCAGCCTAGTTCCTGCTTAGAGCTGTAGAAAAATATGTCTTACTGCGCACAGTGGCACACGCCTGAAATCCCAGTGACCTGGGAAACTGAAGCACAGGAGGATTGCAAATTCAAGGCCGGCCTGGGAGGAGGAGTGAGGGGCACAGGGTGGCTCAGGGGAGATAAACCTGCTCAAGCGGTACCAGAGGTGAGATATCACTGGAACATGATGCTTGCTCCCCGCGGGTGCTGGCCCTATAAGCTGTGGTTCACCTCCTTGCACGCGACCTGTGTGCAGAGGCAGGTCACCTTTCTTGGTCTCTGCAGGAAAATCCAGACCACCAGCTTCTGAGCTGCTATGGGCAACGTGGGGAGCACCTCTCCAAATGCAGGGTAGAAAATGCTGCTCTAAACTGTCCCTTCCTGGTAACATCCACACGACAACTGTAGTTATTTTTGTTGACTAACTGAATCCGTTAAAAAAATACTAGGTTCCAGAGACAGGCCTCAGAACAGCAGGGATGAGGTGCTGTGTGGGCAGCGCCTGCCCATGGACTTGTCCACCCTTCTCCGGTCCCTGGTATCTTTGGGAAGCCAGGGCAGGCAGCGTCGGCAGCTGGCAGAGCCCTTGGCAGCTTCATCAGTGACTCATGAGATCTGGGTGATAGTGCCAGCTGTAGACAGGAAACTGACACCCAGAAAGGCAAATGAATGGCCCAAAGTCATCTGGTCCCTCCCTGGAGGGCCTAGCCTCAGCCAAGCCCCTGCTGTACCCACCCTCCTATAGGAAGGGCCAGCAAGGCCAGGGCAGATCCCAGGCACAGGCCAGTACACAGGAGAGCCCTGGATCGTGGGCAGAATGAGTTGGCTGGTGCCTTCCTGGCCTTACAACTCGCCTGCCTCCAGCAAAGAGGGGCGGGCCTTCTTGACCCACCCAGGTAAGCTGAATTCTTACAGACGGTGGGAAGACAGTCCAAGTTCAAAGAGCTATGCTCACGTGCACTGTCCCCAACAGACAGGTTTAAGAAACTGCATGGAAGTCCCTAAGGAGGAAGCAGTCCAGGGTTCAATTCCCAACCAGGTGTGACTGTGTGACTAAGACTGGCCATCAGGATGTCCTTAGAGAAACCCTTCTTTGTCCTGTTTTCCTCCAGCTGACTGGAATGTGGGCGTGACTGCTGAGCACCAGCAATCATTTTGGACCATGAGGCAGAAGGTCTACTTTCTAACGCTGATGGAAGTGAAAGATCCTGGATCCCTGTTGTTTCCATGGCTGAAAGCCCAGCATGGTGGTCTGCTTTGCCAATTTCCTTTTCAAAGGAAGAGAAAATATTGCCAATCTATTTTGGCCTCTGACCTAATCCAATCTACTCAGAGCAACACACTAAAGACCTGGGCATAATAAGAGAGTGAGCTCTGGGGTGGTGGTGGGTGGGTGGTCAGCAGGGCTGGGAGTGTCAGGGTGGCAGGAATGATCAAATAACTTTGCTGAACCCCTGGTGCTTTATTTGGTCATTCTGTGGGCATTAATTATTCCTATTTTGCAGACAAGAAAAGGGAGTCATAGGGGCTGGAGTGGTGGCTCAGTGGTAGAGTGCTTGCTTGGCATGTGAGAGGACCTGGGATCGAACCCCAGCACCACATACACAGCTAAGTGTCAGAGAAACTAAAAGACCAGATGAAAAAGCAAATAAAATTGATTCTTTCTCTCTCTTTCTTGAAAAAAAGAAAAAAGGAGAAGTGAGTCCTAAAGAGGTTCAAATAGCTAACGCAGGCCGTGGGGTTGCCTGGACCCTGCTGGAACAGTCTGGTGAGAATGGCTCACTGGTGAGCCACCACCTGGCTAGCAGCAGGCTGACCTGGACAGCCCCACGGAGCCAGGTAATTGTCCATAGAAACACCTGCAATGCTGGCCTGGGCACCCTGCTGACCAATGTCCAATCCAGGCCTGGGTAGCAGGGTTTAATTCAGTTACCAGCAAAAGTCACAGGCCACTTCCTTTAACACACAGTGAATTAGTTAAGGGGCAGAGAAGTCTAAAGTAAAAACCATAGCAAGACCTGTGGTAAAGACATATCTGCTCTGGGCTGAACAACTCTAAACAGCAACCAGGACAGTCCTGGGGTGGCCTGGGGACAGAGGTCACTCTTTGGACTCTGACCCACCATGGGCAGGACCTTACTGTGGGATGCTGGGCAGGCTGCCCCATTAGGCCGGACAGACTCCCCTCTGGTCACACACCCCACAGCCCTACCCCCTTCCCTACCCCGCCCACCTGGGCCAGGGCAGATGGCTTAAGATAGGACGGCTCACTGGGTGGAGTCCTAACACTCTTGCCCCTTGCTGGGAAGGCAGATACAGGTGAGGTGTGGAGGTAGGATGGCTTGCACCTTTCCCTGCAGAGGTGAGCTATCACTTCAGCGCCTCCTCAACTGCTCCAGTCCCCTCCCAACTCTGCCACATAGGCCAGGGTGGGAATCCAGGGCAGAAGCCTGTGCCACTAGACACTCCCACCTGGAGAGGCAGAGGACCAGCCAGAAACCTGAGTAAGCCCAAGCTCCGAGCCACCCCAGCCTGATGGATGCTGCTGGTCCCCATAGCCCGAGCCTCTGATACTCAAGGGACCAGAAAGTTCTAGTGAGAGGCTTACGAGTCCATCTTCCCTGCTGGGCTTTCTCTACCTCAACACATTCAGCAACACCACCAGGTCGTCTTTCCAGTAAGTAACAATAAGGCCCATAGCTATGAGATCCCACTTTTCTGCAGGGGCTCACTAATTCACTCCAGCTTCCTCCCACATGGTGATGGGCTGGAGAGAAGGTAACCGCATCCCCAGGACAATGCACTGGAATCTGCTGCTGGTATGGGGTACTTTGGACCTCTAATTGCCACCTTGCTGAACATCTACTGGCCTGGAGGAGGGGCTTCCTATTGTGGAGGCATCCCTGAGCAGGGGGAGCCATCCCAGAGACCCTGGAGTTGCTTTCTAAGCTATTCCAACGTGAGGTTCTGCCCTGCTTGGAGCAGTTAGGGGGCCTCCAGGAGAAGGTGACCCCCTGGGCCAGGTCTCTAGGGTGACCTAGTGGCCTCCAACAGCAGCACTCACATTTGGAAACGTGAGTTCCAGGGATCTGGGCACTGGGTTGAGAAGCTGCCCCATGTCACAGCTGCCCACTCTGCCACTGGTATGTGCCTGCCACAGCCTCTTCTCCTAACAGGCCAGCAGGGGCAGGCTTTGGCCCAGCTGCAAGTGCATGGTCCTAGGCATAGAAAACTCTGCTCCCTATGGATAAGAGGCAGGGATCTCTCAGCTCTTCTGAGCTTCAGAGGTAACTTCTGCCCCTGCAGAAACATCTTTCCCACTGCAGGCTTGGGTGGGACTTACAGTGCCACCATCTCCTGGACTGTGGGAGACCTGGAGATGAAAATTGTGAAAATGGACCCCATGGCCCTAAATCCCACAGTGTAGGTGAAGAAAAGCTGGGCAGCCTCACTCCACTTCCTGCTCCCCTGGCCAGAACCCTGCTCTCAGGCTCCTGAGGCCAAATCTGAAAGGGTGTTTGGAAAGTGCAGGAGCTCACGGCTGAGGTATCCTCATGTGACCCTCTACTGGCCTCGGTGCCGAAGTCCAACAACAGACACCTTCCCCTACACCCACTCTAGAATTTCCCCTTCCTTCTCTCCCATCTGTTACCATCTGCTCTATACTCATGTGCCCAGCCTGTGCCCCATGACCTCCCTTTTTCCTGGACACACCATCTCCTACACCGTGCTGAGGAAGTACAACTATCTATCCCTTAACAGCTGAGCTCCCGAGAGGCTGTGACTGTCCTGCAGCCCCTTATCGCGTGGCACCTTGGACTCAAGGGGCTCATGCCTGGTGGCTCCCAGGATGCCTTTCCTGCTGCCCTAGAACACCAGAAGACCCCAGGTCAGCAAACACGTCTCTGGACTTTGGGAAACACATGCATACCAAAGAACACGCGCTGAGGAAGCCCGACTGAGTGTGGTCTTCTACCCACCAGCCTTGGCTCAGGAGGCCAAGGATGCTGATGTGAACTCAGGGGCTCCGGCTTTCAGTCGTGGATGTAAAGTGCAGGTGTTACACGACTGCAGCTGCACACAGGAGCGGGTGGTGCCAAAGGGCCCTGCCTGGCCCCGGCCTGCGAGCTCTTCCTGGGGGAACCTCTCTTCTCTCTCATGGCACACTGTTTCCTACCATGCCTGCAAAGGCCCCGACTGCTCAATCTGCTGTGAACTCTGACAGATTCTACAGTGAAGGTGATCTTGTTTCCTGGGGCCAAGTTCTCTGGTCTCTGTCTTTCCTCTCTGTGGTCCCCTGGCCAGGTGTTTGGTGGGGCCCATGCCCTCTGTCCCCTGCCAGACCCCAGTGGAGCCCAAAGAGTCTCTGCTGGTACTGACTTGAGGGTATGTGGGTCTTGCGATACACCAGGTACCTCTGTGCTCAGAGTCCTCCCCAAAACCTGTCTCATCTCAAAACTGTCCAGTGACCGTGTAAGCCCCCAAAAGCCTTGGAAAAGAAGGCTTGAGCCAGGAGTGGTGGTGCACACCAATAACGCTAGTGTCTTGGGAGGCTGAGGCAGGAGGATTGCAACTTTGAGGCCAGCTTGGGCAACTTAGTGAAATCTTATCTCAAAATGAAAATTAAAAAAGGCTGAGAATATAGCTTAGTGGCAGAGTACCCCTGAGTTCAATCTCCAGTACTAAGCACCCCCACCCAGAAAAAAAAGGAATGTGTAGGCAAAGCCCTGTAGGAATGCTACTAGGCCCGAAGAGGGAGTTGTAGCCAGGATAAGGGGCTGTTTGGGCAGATGCTGTGGGCCAGCAAAGCTCAGAGAACAGAGGGCCCCTCCAGCATTAGCACTGCCCGGTCTCTGCCTCCACCCCGCAGGCTAAATCCTGCCCTAGGCAAGCTATTATCTTCTTATCCAGGTGGCAGTCCCTGCCTGCCAATTACTGCCTAGTGACAGCTTAGGCAAATGCCCCTCAGGGGACCTGGGCTTTTCTGTGTAGGGAGGGGTGCTGCTGGGGGCCTCCATCCCCATGCCTGCCCTTTGTTCCTGGGTCAGCACCAAGTCAGTTCATCTGTTCCAATCATCTCTGTCCTCCTGAGAAGGGAGGAGATGGGAAGAGAGAGAGCAGATCAAGGAAGAGATCTTAGTGTCAGACTGATGGAGGGGGGGCTTCTGCTCTGCCAGCCTCCCCGCCCTGCCCCCCGCCCCCGTGTGACCTGGGGACAATCACCCAGCATCTCTGCGCCCCTCACTGCCTTCATTAAACAGGTTGACAGGGTACACCTCCTTTCCAGGCCCACAAGGATTTGGCAGAATGATGTGCATTAAAAAGCTTTAGAGCTGCAAGGATCCTCACACATTCCTAGGAGATTCAACACGCTCAGGTGCCAGGAGCGGGAGACTGGTACATGTGTGAGCAGCAGACCTCACTCAGGTGACCTCACCTCAGGGACCAGCTGCCTTTCCCCTCTGGTCTGTCACACCTTTTCCTCTTTCACAGGAGAGTTTAATGAATGCTTCCTATGTGCAGGACAGGGGGACACCTCTCCCACCAGCAGTCTCATGAAAGACAAAGAATGTGGCTGCTAACACTGGGATGAACAAGTACCATGAAGGAAAGATGAGAGCCTCACGCGGATTCCCTGCTAGGCAGGGCTTCTGAGGGTCAGACCTCTGGCTGAGACCTAGAGGATGCAGAGCAGCAGCTCTAGTCAAGGGCAGGGTGAGGGGCATTTTAAAACCTACGGGGGACAACGAAGGGGGCGCACGGCTGAGCTCACACCGTGCATCCAGACTCAGCTGACACAGATGCATGGGTAGAGGAGAAGAGGAAATGAGTTCGTGGCTTTGAGGACAGGACATTGTTAGCAAACGGTGGAAAAAATGAAACTTCCCATCCTTGTTTCAAAATACCAAATTGTTAAAAAAAATACACAATCTAAGCATTTATATCACTTGTAGGGGCGAAATACAGAAGAATCAAGAGACGAGGGTGTGGGCGATGTGGGGGAGCTATGGTTTAGGATCAAATGCATATCATATTCTTACTTTATATGTATTTATGATTGTACAATAACTCAACTCCTTAATGAAAAATTTTAAAAATAAGAGAAAGCAAGCAGTCCTACTAGTCTGGACGCAGGATGTACCTCAACAGTCCTCTCCCTCCTAATACCATCTGCAATTAAAGTGGACTTCTTAAAATCTTCACTTGCTTTATGAAGAAGGTTAGTGCTATGCTTTGCATGTGTTGACAACTTGGTCCCCAGCTGGTGGTGCCACTGGGAGGTGGTGGAAACGGGAGGAGGTAGGGCCTAGTGAGGAGGTGGGTCACCGGGGTACACCCTGGAAGGGTGTATCTTCTTCCTGGCCTCCCTCCCTGCTTCCTGGTTGCCTTGAGGAGCCACACGCTCCCTGCCTCACCGCAAGCTGACAGCGACTGGCCAAGTGACTACAGACTGACACCTCTTAAACTGTGAGCCAAAAAAGTCTTCTTCCTTAAGTTGATTTCCAAGGGATTTTGTCACAAGGAGAAAAAAGCTGGTTATCACAGTTAGTGAAGTTTTAGGAAACAGAGTAGTCTGTTATACCAAGTGGCCTTACCCCTGCAGAACGTCACACACACAGGCAGAGAAACTGAGGCATCGTGTGAAGCACGACGCAGCATGAGGTCCTCAAGGAAGGTAGAACCTCTCAATGTATCCAAGAGGCTCAGGCCTCCTTGGGGGAGGCCCAAAGCTATTTCACCGAAGCCCCCTCATCTGCATGATCTCATTAGACCTCAAGTCCCCCACGGAACCCTGGGAGGGGGTGACCGTCCATCAGGGTCAACACATCTGCTTGGGTACACCTATCCCTCTGTGGGAACAGACAGGAGGGAAGGTTCCAGCCAAAGGCTGCGGTGCCCCTCAGCCCCAGCTTGTGTGCTGGTCTCTCTCCATTGCTGAGGAGGGTTCCTGAATCCCCCCACCGTGAAGGCACCTCAGTGGTCTTGCTCGAGACCTGGGGTTCACCCTTACAAAGGCACAGGTGAGGTCCCTTTTCCTGAGATTAGTTCCCAGCTGTGTACAGTGTTAGCTGCCCCCATGCATGGCTGACCAATTCCCATAGCAAGCCCCCTACTGAGGTACCCAGCAGACGGGGGTGGGGGCGGCTGTGGTGCTAGGCCTATGGGTGTCCCCATTTGGCAGATGTCAGGTACAGCTGGAGGTTCCAGGAGCCCTGTCCAGGGTTGGGACCATGGGAGGAGGTGCCTGTCAAGTCATCCAGCAGGGCTGGCCAGCAAAATACAGCTTGAGAGTGCTTTCCATCAACCCTCCCCGGTGAGAATGGGGTGGGCGGTGGGGCTCTCCCTCCTGGACATCAGAAACAATGCTCTGTCTGGGGGCCAAGTAGGAGCTGGCGAGGGCCATCTCCTTACTCTGCCCTCCCAGGTTAAATCCCCCTGATTCTTGCAGCCTCTTCCTGAGAAGAGTGGCTGACACCTGCTCCTACCATCTACCCTTATAAGCATAAGTGGAGGCCGGGGAGAGAAGGCCTCAATGACTATTTTTCCTCACACAGAAAAACTCAGACTCTCAACAGTACACAATAGAAAGAAAGCCATTCCATGTCCAAATTAGTTGCTCCATTCTGCTTTCCACCACCTGGGGGTCCTGCCGACCTGGCTTGCTCACAGGGTGGTGGGTAACACCGTCTGATGGATACACTGGGAGCTTTATCACCTCAACAGTGATCCTTGGTTCTGGCCACTGGGGAATCCTCCCCCATCACACAGGGCCACTCCGGGTCCCCACCCTATCAAGTGCTTTAGTGGTTGGTGCCTCCAAAGGGGAGTGGGGCCTGGAAGGCACTTGATTGCTTTGTTCCTTCAACCTCTGCTGTAGTCACCATTATTTGGTCCCCCACACCCATACAGATGGGCAAGCTGGCTTATCCGCCTGCACCTAAAGGTTCTCAGATCCCCTACTTCACAGACCATGTGCCTGGTGTGTCTGCTACTGATGGAACCCACAGGAACTGGGCCTGCTGTCATCAGCATCAAGAAACAGGTCTGTCTACCAAGGCTTCTGTCACTGAGCAGCTGTGTGGGCATGACAGGTTCCCCAAGAAACACCTCTGGATCATTTCCTCCTGTACAATATGGACACTATGTTCCCTGAGGTCCACAGCTTTGTGCTGCGCATGAGGCGGGGCATGGCCTACTAAGCCAGCCCAGCATGGAGAGGAGAGTAAGCAGCTGCAATGGACTTACCTGCTTTCGCCAGTTGAGGGTCAGAGGCACCAGGAGAGCATGCAAGAGACACAGAGAGAGAAAAAAGCCATCAGTTAGGGAATGTCCAAATGTAAGATTCACAAACAGCTCTGAAACTTCCAAAGAAAGGCCAAAGCAGCAGTTAGAAATCTTCCTGCACCAAGGAAGGCCTGCAGCTCACTTTAAAATGTTTATGCCAGAAGCAAACACACCTGTGTAAGCACAGATGTGCCCACATGCACGAGCACATTAAACCTACAGGCCCACATTTGTACGCAGAAAATCAATGAGTGCACATTTGTACATAGAGAATGAAGAGAAAAATGTTCTCAGTTGCCAGTGAATACAGGTGAAGGGAAAGTCTCACTGTACTACTATTTCAACTTCGGAGGTTTGATTTTTTTTTTTTTTTAAAGAGGGGGTTGGAGAGGGATAGGGAGGGAGACAGAATCAGCTTTAGTTTTTCATCTGGCCTCTGTTTCTCTGACAGTTAGTTGTGTATGTGGTGCTGGGGTTCAAACCTGGGTCCTCGCACATGCCAGGCAACCGTTAAGCCACCACTCCAGCCCCAGGTTTGACATTTTTTAAAATAAAAAGCTAAAGGGAATACTCCTATAAAGAAAATGCAGACTATTTCTACCAAATTGTATTTTTCAAAATTAATTAGCTAACTAATTAATAAATACTGGAAATTGAACCCAGGGGTTCTCTACCACTGAATTATATCCCTGGTCTTTGTTATTTTTTGTTTTTAGGTAGTTGTTGAGGCTTGTCTTGAACTTGGGATCCTCCTGCCTCAGCCTCCAGAGTCACTGGGATTACAGATGTGTGCCACTGTGACCGACTTCTACCAAATTTTAGAAAGAACACATTATCCAGTTTTATGGAAACTTTTCTAGACAGAGTAAAGGAGTGAATACTCCCTGAATCTTTCTATGAGGCCAATGTAATCCCAATATCAAAATCTGACAAACACAGATTATAGTCCATTTCATTCATAAGACTGATGTTTAAAAAAATCCCCCAAATAGCATATAATAGATATTACACTATAACCAGGTTGGATTATCCCAAGTACACAAGGATGGTTTAATATGAGAAAAGTCACGCCTGTAACTCATCATAGCAACAGACTACAGATCTTAATAGAAGTACAAGAAGCATTTGCTAAGATTAAATACCTGTTCACAACATAAATCCTTAGTAAAGTAGGAATAAAAGAGAACTCCCTTAGTGTAACTCCCCAGCCCCCAACCCACAGAAAATAGTCCTTGTGCCTAAGACTTAGATGCACTTCTTCCAAGATCAGGAATAGAACAAAAATGCCCACTCTTCCTGCAGCAATGTCTGAGTGTGGGGATCTTGGCTCATGTGATAAAATGCCAAGAAGGAAGCAGGGGCACAGCTGTTGAAGTCCCCTCCTAAGGGCAGGTATTACTGGGCTGGGGGCTTTACACAGTCTCTTGGGTCAACAGGAGCCACCAGCATGGGGGAGAGAGTTCTCATGCCCTCTAGCCCTGCCCGGAGTCCCAGGGTGCCTGACGGTTACGGGTGTGGGTTTACTGTCAGAGGCTGGAGATTCCGGATGACTGGGGAAGCAGGAGGAAGGAGTGGCCTCCTCAACAGAGTCCTCCCTGTGACAGGCCTCCTGGGGTGCTGGGTGACCTCAGCAGGTGCGTCAGTCAGGGTAGCCAGCTTCTGAGCAAGCGCGCTGGGTCCCAAGGGAGCTCTGGCAGTGTGACCTGGGGTCTCCAGGGCTGACGCCCTGTCTGGAGCAAAGTGTTGAGTGAGACCCAAGGCAGGGTCTCTTCAAACCCTGTCTCATAGCATCGATCCTGCTGCTATACTCTACCCGGCACCTTCTTCTGTGGGAAGCCAGGAACAGATGTGTGTTCAGAGCCCTGCTAGCTTGGCTGCATGCCCACAGGCTCTTCTGAGCACGCACTTATTCATCCCCCTGTGACCCTCAGCCCTCCTCCATCCAGCTCCCTCACTGCAGGGCCACAGGGACCTCTGAACATATACTCCTCCCAATGCTGCCCAGGTGACCCCCTGCACCTCTAGCTCCTCTGTCCCAGGGTGGCTGCAGGAGGAGGGTCTGGCCCAGGAGAAAGGCCCTGGATATCTGCAGAAAAGCCTGGTTTGTCCTGGAGGTGAGAGGCACCAATAGGGCGCACAGGGCAGCAGTGAGGAGAGCTGGGAGAGGTGGCCAGAGTGTAGGTCTGAGCTACACCGCTAGGGATTCCAGCCCTGCCCTGCCTCAGGCTCTCCCGCTGCCACAGAGACATCTCCTTAGTGCACGTGGGGAGAGAGGACCCATGAGGGATCAGCCTGGCTGCCTGGGCTTGCTCACCTGCTGCAGGTTGGCTCTTCTACGGGACCTGAGCCTGGCAGGCACTGGCTTGGGTGTACTACGGACTCAGTGGCCTTGATCTGCTCTGACTGAGGGTGGTTTCCTGAGAGTGTGGATAGTTACAAGGCTCCTGGTCCATCTGACTACTGAACACTTCTTTGAGGGCAGGAACACCTATACAAGCCTGGCACGGGGGTGTGTGAATGGCTAGTGGCAGCACAAGTGACAGGGCTTTCCTGCAGGCGAGGGACTGTGGTCCTGAGGCACTGAGCTAGGCCCCAGATTTGGGGCACACAGAGACTGCGGGCCAGGGCACATGACCCTTGGCAAGGGAGGGGGGTGGGGCAGTGACTCAGGAGGACAAGGGAAAGGGCAGTGAGTGCTATCAGCTGACAGGTTCCCACTGGAAACGGTGAAATGACTCACAAAGGAGGGTGTCTGAGATAGAGGGAAGGCCCAGAATGCAGAGTAAAACACTACACGGTCCCCACACCCTGGCCCAGTCATGCCGTGCAGAATTCCTGAAGGGGGAAGTGAGCTGAGACCTGTTATCTCCTGCCACTATCTGGGCATGACTCCTTAGCAGAGGATCCTGCTGCAAAAGGGCCCTGGAGTGGAGTGGTGGCTCAGCGGTTACGGCGCTTGCCTGGCATGCACAAGAATGCTGGTTCGAACCCAGTACCACGAACACAACGAAGTGTTGGAGCAATGAAAGCCACATGAAAAACTAAATAAAATAAAATTCATTCTCATTCTCTTTCACTGTCTCTCTCTGTCTCTCTAAAAAAAAAAAAAAGAAAAAGAAAAAGAAAAAGGAGCCCTGGGGATTTCTGTCCCTGGGTCTGGTGGAAGTGCTCCCTGGTTCAGTTCTTCCTGAAGGTCAATCCTGATTCTGCAGGCACAGCACTGGCGCATGTACGTATCAGGCACCCCAGCACCCTATCACACATCTCACTCCCTTGCCAAAGGGTGCTGCTGCCAGGAACCTCCCTCCCATCCCTGGGTCATGTTTACACCCTTGATCAGGAGGTCCTGTGGCCAGGTCCCCAGCATATGCCCAGGACTAAGGAGAAGGTCTCCCAGAACTAATACCAATCCTTCCCAAACTCTTCCCAAAGACTGAAAGCTAACTCATTGTATGAACCTGATACCAAAGCCAGATGAAGGCAAGAAAACCACACACCAACATCCCTTATGAATATTGATGCAAAACTCCTCAATGACATACCTGCAAACTGAATTCAACAGCATATGAAAAGAATTATGCATCATGACCAAGTGGGATTTATCCCTGGAATGCAAAGATGGTTCAACATATGAAAATCAATCAATGTAATATGCCAGATTAACAGAAGGAAGGGGGAACCCCCCACAGGATCATCTCCATTGATGTGGATAAAACGTTTGATTAAATTCAAGTGCTTTCATAGTAAAAACATTCAACAAACTAGGGAGAGAAAGAAAATACCTCACTAAAGACCACTGCTATGCACTGAACGTTTGTGTTCCCTCAAAAATCCATAAATGGAAGCCCTAATCTCCAATGTGATGATATTTAAAGGTGAGGCCTTTGGGAGACTGTGAGGTCCTAATGGGAGAACCCTCAAGAATGGGGTTAGTGCCCTTATAACAAGAGACATGAAAGAGAAGATCTCTCTCTCAGCCATGCGAGGGGACATACAAGGTATATTACAAGAAGTCGGATGCTAAATCTGCTTGTGTCTTCACCTTGGACTTTCTAGTCTCCAGAACTGTGAGAAGGAAATGCTGTTTAAGTCACCCAGTTTTTGGTATTTGCTACAGCAGCTGGGCTAAGACAGCTATATGTGAAAAGACCACAGTTAATATCACATGCAATGGTAAAACACTGAAAGCTCTTCCCTTCATATTAGGAACAAAACAAAATTGCCTATGTTTACCATTTTTCTTAAACATAGTACTAAATTAAAAAAAAAACAAAACAAGAAAAACCTTCCATAGTACTAGAAGTCCTAGCCGGATCCATTGGGCAAGAAAAAGAAATAAAAACTGAATAGCAAGGAAAAAGTAATCTCTGCAGATGACGTGATCCTATATGCAACAAACCCTAATGAATGCCCCCAAATCTGATAGAGCTAATAAACTAATTTAGTATTATTAGTTATAAGAAAGTATTTTTAAAAATTCAGTTGTCTTTCTACATACTAGCAATGAGCAAGCCAAAAGGAAGGAAATGACTTCACTTACAGTAGCATCAAAAAGAATAAAATGGGGCTGGGGTGTAGCTCAGCTGCATGCAGAAGGCCCTGAGTTTGACCCCCGTGTAACAAAACAAAGCAAACCAATGAACAAACTCAGGAGGAGACTCAACCAAGGAGGGAAAAGACTTGTTTACTGAAAAAATAGTGATGAAAGAAATGAAAGATGACATCAATAAACTGAAGTCAGCCCACGTTCATGGGTTGGAAGGTAGAACAGTGTTACAAAGACAGTATTCTTTAACGAGATCCAGAGATTCAACACAATCTCTATCACAACCCCAACAGCATTTTCCGCATATATAAAAATTATTCTAAAATTATTGGGATTTCAAGGAGACTGCAATAACCAAAGCATTTGATAATCATGAATAAAGCTGGAAGACTCACATCCTCTGATTCTGAGTTACTACAAAGCTATAGTAATCAAAACTGTGTGGTACAGGCATAAAGACAGACACAGAGACCAATGGAATAGAATAGAAAGCCTAGAAATAAATCTTTGTATATGTGGTTAAAATATTTTTTTTTTTAAAGAGAGAGGGAAAGACAGAGAAAGTGAGAATCGATTTCATTTATTTTTTCATCTGGCCTTCATTTCTCCGACACTTAGTTGTGCAGATGGTCATGGAATTTGAACCTGGGCATGCCAGGCAAGTGCTTTAACCATTGAGCCACCATTCCAGCCGTGGTCAAATGATTTTTGACAAGGATGTCAACATCATTCAATGGGGAAAAGACATTCTTTTCAACATATGGTGTTGGAAAATAGGTGTACAAAAATCTGTTAAGATAGCCACATGCAAAAGAATGAAACTGGATCCATATCTTACATCACATGTAAAATTTAACTCAAAATGGATCGATGATCTAAACAAAAGAGCTAAAAACACACAACTCTTTGAACATTGGAGAAAGGTTTCATGACAATGGATTGGGCAATGATTTCCTGAATATGACACCAAGACACACAACGAAAGAAAAAGTAGATAATTTCATCAAAATTAAAAAAAACTTTCATGCATCAAAGGACACTATCAACAGTGTACAAAGACAACTCATAGAATGGGAGAAATGTTTGTAAATTATCTGATAAGAGACTAAGATCCAGAATACATAAAGAACTCTTAGGGCTTAACAATAATATCAAACAATCCACTAAAGAAATGGACGAAGAACTTGAATATGTATTTCTCCAAAGATAAAAAAATGGCCAACAGCACATGAAAAAAAGCTCCGCAACCCTAGGCACTGGTGAAGTGCAAATTAAAACTGCAGTGAGTGGACATTTCATAGAAATGGAATTATACAATTTAAAAAATGCAATGAGATACCAGTCCACATCCATACGGAGGTGTTTCAGCAACCAATAAAGCGTGGGAACGAGCACTCGTAGTTCTTACAAATTGGGAGGTTGAGGTAGGAGGCTGGCCTGGACTCAGGAGTTCAGGCCACAGTGGACTACACCACCCTGGGGGTCCACACCAACTATCAGAAGTGGGATTGTGCCTACGAACAGCCACTGCACTCCAGCCTGGGCAAGAGCGAGATTAAGTCTCTTCGTAAAGCAAAACTAAACAAATGACCAAGAAAATAAGAAATGCTGGCAAGGATGTAGAGAAATTAGAATCCCTATATGTTCCTGGTGGGAATGTAAGATTGTTCAGCCACTGAGGACAAATACTTTGGTGCTTTTTAAAAAAATTAAATATAGAATTACCATATGATCCTGAAATTCCCCCTTCAGATCTATGCACAAAATAACCGAAAGCAGGGACTTGAATAGGTATTTGTACCCCATGTTCACAGCAGCAATCATTTACAAGAACAAAGTGGAAGCAACCATAGTGTCCACTGATGGGTGAACAGATAAGCAAGATGTGCTATATATACGCAATGGAATAGTGTTCCGCCTTAAAAAGGAATGAGATTCTGACACATGCTATAATGTGGGCAAGCCTTAAAGACAACAGGCTGCCAGTCACAAAAAGACAAACATCATGATTCCACTTACAGAAGGGGCCTAGTGTAGTCAAATTCCTAAAGACAGGAAGTAGAATGGTGGCTGAGGGGCTGAGGAAAAGGGAGAGTGATGGCTGAATAGGTACACTTAGTACCAGTGAAGCGTACACCCCAAAATGGTTAACAAAGTAATTTCATATCATGTATATTTTACCATAAATATAAAAGCAAAAACCTCCCTCACAATGGAGTATCTGCCACAGGCTTCTCAGAAAAAGATGGCAGCCCTTCTTTGGGTGCTGCCACCCTGGGGATCCTCAGTGACTAGGGTGCTTACAGTCGAAACCTGTCACTCATGGTCTCCTGGGCTCTTTTGAAATGAGAGGGCTAAAGAGAAGACTGAAGGCACTAAAGTTGGCCGAGATGGGGCAGACATGCATCTGGACATGGTCCAGGATCAGGTGTGACCTGGCTGAGAACCCTACTTCTGTATTTGGTTGGATAGAGCAGGGGCTCAGCAAGCATGCCTCCTCCTGAGGGGCACACAGGATGGCACAAACCCGAGGCTAGGGAAGGTCCCTTCTCTCCCTAAAACCAACACTGTAGCTGTTATCATCACAGGATGTGGTTTCCAGGGTCAGCCTCCCCTGCTGGGGAGACTCGGCACTGGGTAGCAGTCTCTCTGGGACTTTTCACTCCACAGCTGAACAGCTCCTGTGGCTGCAATCCTCCAGTCTCCCACTAGGTCTGTCCCTTGAGGTACGGATGCCCTCTCCGCTATCACTATCTGTCCACCTAGCCTCCCATTTGTAATTAATCTCCTCAACCAGGGTTAGAAAACAACCGGGAGAGGAGGGACAGGTTGACATAGGCGGGGGTGGGGATGCCTACAAACTGGGGCCCAGCATCCTGTTAACATTGCCAACCATGCCCTCAGCACCATACCTACACCCCAGGGCCCCTATGATGCAACCTAATCCAAACAGTCTTGCCATCTATGAGTCCACTAAAGGCCTGTCCTTCCACTCACTCAGGACGGAGGTTCAGGATCAACCGTACCCCTCAGAGCAGCGAGGCCCTTATCCCATCCCAGCCTTGATCCCCTGTCTTTCCCAAGGGAGAGCCACAACCATGTGCTAGCTATGGCTAGAGCCCATATGATGGCACAAATGAGGGCCCTGGAGAGACAGAAAGGATGCTGCTACCATAGCAGGGGTCCACTTCTCCTGGGAGAGCAAGAGAGTAGAAAGGGATCCCTAAAACCACACCATCCGGGGTCTAGGCTTTCTGGTGTTAGGATAATTCCCAGTAACAGCCTCCTGCAGTCACCTGTATGAGCAGGGGACCCTGCCCTACACATGGAAACTCCAGGCTGCCCTTCACAGATCATCTGTGAAAACACTCTCTTCTAATATCCTGGCTGTGTTCTGAGGACTGGGGAATGTAGGAATAACTCAGCTACCAAGTGGAAAATTGCTCAGCTCTTAGTGAGAACTAGGGAAGCAATATCTCAAGGCGCCAACCACTTGTAAGGAAAAAGGAATTCTTGTTCCAGAATGTTTCTGAGTCACCACTGGTGCTGAGGCCTGAGCTGCTGCTGGGAGTGAGCATGAGTGTGTACAGGAGGTCATGTGGGTGAGGGTGTAAGTGAGAATGAGTGCCCTGTGCAGCTTCTGGTCGGCTCTGGGAGTCTCCTAACCTCTTGTCCTTGAGGGCATGTGTGTGCAGGTGTAAAGCCTGTGGCTGACTCTGCCCATCAGGGCCCAACCCCAAGAGGACCCCCGGTCACTGATGGAAACTATAGCAGAGTGTGTTCTTGGGCTAGACTGGCCTGTTCCTCCACCATCCTGTGCAGGCAGCAGCGAGGCTGACAATCAGCTGGGGACACCTAGCTGGCTTGCACATCCCCGATCTGAGCAGTTCGCCAAGGTTCTAGGTTGGTCTGAAGGGAGGGAAGGTAGAGGACTGAACTTTCCATGGTGCCCCCTGCGTGTTCTCTCCAGATGAAGAAGACACTTGTGCCTGAGCCATGAAGCCAGTCCCATCCCTCAAGAGCACCCTCCAGCACCTGCAAAAAGCAGCAGGTGTTGCTGCACATGGCTCAGCTGCAGAGCAGAGCCCTGGCCAGTGGCTGCCAGCAAGGCCTGGGCTTCAAGCTGGTGGCGTTGCCTCGGAGAGCCTCAAGGTCATGGAAAAGGGAAGATGCCTGGTCCTGGCCAGCTGCTGAGCCATGGGACCCCCAAGTTCACAGGCCTGACCTGGAAGTCAGCATGCTTGGGCCAGGCAGAGTTGGGTCAAGGCCAGGCATGCCGGTGTGAGTATGTATGTACAGGTTCTCTTTCACTGGGCCTCTCGCTGAGAACACCTGTGCCCAGAGCACTCTCCCTCATCTCTCCAGGTCCTCCAGGTTTGGGTGGCAGCTCCCCAAGGGTAGGTTCAAGTCCTTTCCGTAGGCCCAAGAAAAGCTCTGCACAGAAGCACGTGGTTGCCATTCACCTCGGCTTCTTCACCCCATCTGTGCTGGCTCCTGTACCCGTCGCTGGCTCCCGTATGGTCACCCCCTTGAGCAGCACCTGGGATGCCCCCCTTCTTGCTGCTTGGTTTGAAGGCATTTCCCAAGCTAGACCCTGCCTCAGGGGTCCAGGAACTAAAGGGTGGGTGGCCAGGCTGTGCAGGGCTTCCATGGGCCACTTTGTGTGAAGGATGTTGCTCTGTCCTTGGCCTCCCCTTCTGTACAAATGGTAATGAACAGGGCCAGGCTCCTTGGCCTTCTAGACCAGACGAGGCAATGTCAATACTTGCCGGCACCTACTCTGCAGTCTTCTGGGGAGCTGCAAGGCAACCAGGTGTGAAGGTCTGGGACACACGTGGGGGTCTCTGTCCTGACTTCAGCACCTTCCAGGCCTTCCTGATCTGCTCCACATGCTGATTCCTGGCTGCATTTCACTTTTGCCACAGCTTGGGTGCACAATCTGTTTTGTAGACCGAGGAACCCAGGCGAGGCAAGGCCCGGCTGGATGGTGGAGCAAGGGAGGAGCACCCAGGAGGAAGCAGCAGCAGGGAACAAGGTCTGCCGGGTCCTCAAGGTGTCAGCCTTCCGCCCTCAATCTGCGGCTGTAGGTGTGTGCATGGGGGCTCTGCAGGGCCCGGCTTCCGAGCAGCTCTGCTTCCTTGCTGTCCAGGGCAAGCAGAATGAAACCCTGAAGGTGACCCACATATATACCCCTGGCCACCAAATCTCCCTTGCTGGGGCCTTGAAGCTCCTGCATACATGGCAGGGAACATTTGCCACCTGCTGACTACACTGCCAACATCCTATTACTCTGATACCCAGCTGGCCGGCTAAAGGGGTCATCAAGTGAGTGCCTAAAAATAATGACCAAGGCTCCTTCTGAAGAATGCTGCAGACGCTATGGGCAACCAGCTTGATGGCTCAATAATGTTTCCATCTCAGGACCCAACTCAAAGGACACAGTGATGGCTAACGTTAGGTGTCAACTTGACAACAGTAAGGTATACCCAGACAGTCTGTAAAGCACAATGTCTGGGCATGTCCGTGAGGATGGTTTCAGGAAGAAACCAGCATTTGAAATCAGTGGGCCAAGTAAGGAAGACCCACTCTCACCCAGCGTGGGTGGGCACTATGCAAACAGCTGGGGGCGAGAACAGAAGAAAAGCAGAGCGTGAGCAAATTTGCTCTCCTTGGAGCTAAAACACCTTTTCTCCTGCTCTTGAACACCAGAGTGCCAGGTTTTCAGGCCATGTCTGCTTACCTAAAGTGTGCCTGACCCTCTGGGAGCTTAATTTCCCTCAGGGCTTTGTGATCCCTGGGGCCTGACAGCAGGAGGGCCATGGACCCCTTAGGACAGACACCACTGCTATTCCAAGTGCATGTGCCGAGTACTGCATGGGACTGAATTGTCTACTGTTGACTAAGGGGCATGTGCCTGCCACAGACTGTAGCGCTCCAGGGGCTGCCTTGTTAACGGATACTGGCACAGGACTCTAGAAAGACCCTTGGCTGTCTGGGGTAAATCCTACCTGGCTGATGACTCAGTCAGTATCTTGGTGAAGGTCCCTCACCTCTGAGTGGTTCTTCCACTTTCAAGTGGGAAACAAGGTACCTACATACCCTAAGATTGACAGGGAAGGCTCTGCCCTGCTGATACCTCTGGTATGGCTGGCAGAGGACATGGAAGAACAGGCCAGGGGACACAGTGACCGCTGACTGCAAGGCTCAGATTGAGGGAGGGTGGATGGCAGGGACTGGAGGGGTCTGCTTGGCTACCCACAGCTTAGTGAAGCACCGAGCAATGATTCTCCCCAGTTTTCCTGGTCTGGAAGACCTTGTCAGGTGAGAGTCACTCTGTCCAGCTGGGTGGGGCCGCATGCAAACTACTGGGCCCACAGACTGGTGCTGTGGTGTGCGAGAAGCTCTGACACCGGCCAAACAATATTTGCTTCTGGAGACTTATGAGCATCTCACAGACCAAAGCAAGGGACTCACAAGGTAAGAGGGGGTCCCATGCTGCAGAAGGAACCAGAAGAAAGATGCCTCAGGCTACTGGGGCCCCTAAGTACTTTTATTCTGGGATTCTTCAACCTCTGCTGGACTGAGTACATTCCATACCTCTGAGTGAGTCGGCCTGAAGCCTGCCTGGGCCCTCTTTCAATCCAACTGCATGAGAACTGGGGTTTGATGTGCTCCAGCTCTGGAATAGCCCCACTCAGTCCCCACTCCTGCCTTTTACCCACTTGGCTGAAACCTGACCACTCTTTATGAAAACTCTGTTTTCCGCTGGGCATGCTGCCAATCCAGCTTCCAGGAAAGCAAAAGAACAAATCTCTCCTTACAGGACGCAGCTTCCCGAAGGGCATGCGGGAGGCCCTGAACTTTTTCAGGGTTCAGGAGGTGGGCCTACAAGCAGCCCTCTGTCTGGACTTGCATGAGCCTGCCTGCCTGCCAAGAGGGAACAGAGGCTGGGGAGGAAGTGCTGAAGGAGTCTCTGAACACAGCTCTGGGGCTGCAGAGGCTAAAGGGGGATAGGCAAGAGGCAAGGAGGGCATGAGCCTGGCCGAGGCCTTTGTTCTCCAGGCAGTGCTGGAACCTGTAGGCTAGCGAATGGGCAGGGCAGGGCCTCTCCTTCCAGGTGACATCAGATACCTCCAAACTCCCCTGGGAAACCATCTGCTCTGCCTTCACCCACCTACCTGCCTTTGGTTCTCTCCAGGGAGCTGCCATGTTAGTCCTAAAGACTTGGCTGTTTGGGGCCAGGTGGCCTTCCTTGCAGCTGGATTCTGAGAAGCAGGGATTACTGTTCACTCAGGGACCATCCCAGGCCCCCTGGCAAGCCCACCTATAAAGCAGCTCCATTGGGTGGCCATGAGGCCCACGCCTTATCACTGGGGATGGTTAAGGGGAAACTGTGGAGCCACAGGCCTGTGTGTGAATCTGGCTCTGTCACGTGTGACATTAGATGACAGTTATTTAGACCCTTTGCCCCAGGTTTACTCAGCTGCAAGATGGGGCCCTTGATAGTGTGGCTTGAAGGACGAAGGCCTGGCACCAAGCAAGCGTGGCCACTCTCGGCTCCTAGACTATGACCTAGGGCAGGGATGACCACTGCCTCAGTTCCCCTTTGGACAGCTTCACCCAATATGACAGGACCTTCCCTGAGCTTCCTCTGTGAGCTGTGGTCTGGCTGGAAGACCTGGATACGCTGTGGCAAAGCTTTCCCTGATGAGGAGTGAGCAGGACTCCAGAGAAGTAGTGGTGCCACACCCACACCCCCAGCCTCACTGTAAGAAAGGACACCCCGTTCCTGCCTCTTGCCATGGTGACACAAACAACCAAACCTCAATGCTGCAGGTCCCTGTCTCCCAAAGACAGCAAAGCTCCAGAGAGGTAAATATTTACATGTGAGTTTTAACACTCATAAATCAGAGCGGTGACTTTCCCGCTGAGGCCCGCAGGATGCTAGTGGGTGCCCATGTTTGTTCCTGGGGTCTTGCAAGCCCCGCAGCAGTAGTGGTAGCAATAAGCAGCAATATCTGCAGCAGCGAGAGCTTTCTAATTTTGGACAGGGACAGAAGTGGCTACTCATCCCCAAACCAGCAGGGGGTCCAAGCTGCCTGGAGATAGGTTCCAGGCTGACAAAGCGATGTGTTCCTCTCCGTGGTGGTGCTAGGAGCTCTGTTCATCACAGCTGCTTGTGCATGGATGTGGCTGCAGCAGATGGTGCTGAGGTCAGTCAGGGATGGAGGGCAGGGTGAGTGGGTAATAAGGGCAAGCCTTACCTGGGAAAGACCTACTCAGATCGCCATGAGGATGGGGAGGAGGGTCCTGTGAACTTCAGAGAAATGGGTTCCAGGCTATGTTTTCAGTTATGAGATGCTTCCTCCCAACTCAATTTTGCAGGGACCTCAGTGAAGGGGGTCAACGGCAGGAGGCCCTGTTGGCTTCTCTCCCTGGATTCAGCCTGCGCAGCTACTGCCCTGGGTACTGAACACCTCCAGGGAAGGCCATGGGGGTGTCCCTGCTGCAGCAAGGAGAGCAGTCAGCTAGCCATCTGTTTACCCACTCAGCCTTGAGGCCTTTGGCTGAGACCCCATGACTAGCAAGGTCTCCGAGGGGTTCAGAGGTCATCAGGCACACTTCTCCCTGTATGGTACACATGGTGCTAGACAGAGGACATGGTGTGTCTGGTCCAGCATGGCCCCTACATGGTGCAGGTGCCATAAGTTGTAGGTCTACAGACACATGCAAAGTGAATGGACATGTGGGAGGAGACAGCTGCTGGGCTTATCACCCACAGAATCTGGCAGCAAGATACAGAGAACTCTACAAACAATAGGGAAAGGACAAACAATTCAACAGAGAAAACCCAGGCCAAAGACACAAGCAGATAACTAGTGGCAAACACCTTAAGGGCCAATAAACACACCATAAGATCTCACCAGTCCCCAGGCAAATGTGCACTAAGACCACAGTGGTCCCTGTTTACAGCTACTTGATCGCAAAACTGTCCCTGTCGGTCAGGCTAAACAATAGGGAACCTCTTGAGTGGCACAGGCTGAGGGTGGGGGACAGATTACCCTCCAACCCGCTGCCGGTGCTGCATAAGAATCGTGTGCAGGCACAATCACTCCCTAGCACCGTGACAGCCAAAGCCAAAAGTGCTTCTGGCTCTTCTCAGAACAAAGCAGAGGGAAAAGGAGCTATGTGTCTAGACAACAATGATGATAAATCCAGCAGTAGATGGATTAAATATGCATGTCATGGACCAACACAGGCCCATCTCAGAAACAGGCTGAGAGAAGACAGCAGGGTTGCAGAAGGTTAAGTACAATTTGATAGGGGTTCTAGAAACTTTGCAACATCAAAACGGCACCAGGTACGGTTTAAGGGAGACACAGTGTAAAAGGAACTATAAAAGGTACCCAAAACACAGAAGGTGCTGGACAGTAGCCACAGGGCGGGGTGCATGATGGCTTCCCCTTCACCTGCAGAGGGACACAGGTGTATGTAACCCATAACCCGAGGCTCCCAGCTGCATCCCTGCTGATATCCTGTGGGAGTGAGTGGCGCCTGGGCTCAGCCCAGGGGACCAGGGAGGGGAAGAACTGCCACTTCCTAAGGAACATGCTTGTTACATGGCATTTCTACCCCCTTTTCCTCTAGACCTTCAGTTTCTCTAAATGCACTCTCCACATCTGGCTGCTGGCCAGAGAGGGCAGGGGCTTTCTGGAGATCGAGGGGGCAAAAACTGCAAAGCCTTTTTGCCAGGTGGGCAGGACAGAAGTCCTGGGTGGTCCACAATGCCACAGCCTAGGGTGAGGTGGAGTCCCCAGGGCTGAAGCAGGGTGTAGCCCAAGTTGTCACCTTGAAAGAACAGTGTTGACGTGGAGGATGAAACAGGTAATGGGCCCCCTACCTGCATGGATTTCAGTTTCTTTAAGGGAAGCTCTGTGCTGGCTCTCAATCCTACAATTCATGGAGTAAGAACAGAAGCCAACCTCCTGGTTCTGGCTCCTGAGGCCCCTTTCCTGTGCCCCCAAAGACGTAAGGACTCATTGTAGCCTTTTGTAGAAAGAGCCCACGGTGGGACTGATACACAAACCCAAGCACCTGCTCCCATGTACAGTATCAGTGTGCCCATTTCACAGACGGGAAAGCTCTGGCACGGAAGTCACACAGCTTGAGAGGCGATGCTGAGATTTGATTTAGCTGGTCTGGCGCCAAGCCTGGGTCCCATCTCCTCTGGCTTTGTTGCCACCCAGTATGGTCCTGTGGGCTCCTGGCCCAAGCTTGTCCATTTCCCTGCTGCCAGGCACCCACGGCACCTTCTGTTCTCTCACTTGTTGTGGAGAATGGAGCAGACCTTGCCTAGCTGACTCCTACCACTCCACATGGCTCAGAGGGTCCCAGGTGGGGAATGGGGACCAAATCAGAACCCAGACTTCCAAGGTTCATCTCACACAAGGTCGGTGGCAAGCATGGCTTCTGAAGAGTGGCCTGGGCTGACCAGAGGAGAGCCCCACCAAGGGACAAGCCTTAAACCTGGAAGGACAGGGCCTGGGCCTATTGCCCAAAAGATCCTGCCATGGAGAGATAACAAAAGGCCAGCTCCTGCCCATGACCAGGCGGGTGGGTGACCCTGGCCACTGACCTCTGTAGGCTTCATAGCTCTGTAAACAATTAACTCCTCCTGTGTTTTAATCTCTCTAGTCAGTATCTCGCTGGACAATTACTGATTTGTTCTGAAGCCCCCCCTGGTGGGCCTTTAGTGTTTCCTATGTAAACAAACAGAGGCAGCAGCAGCCCTCAAAGGCTATATGCGGGGCATTGGGAGCAGTCTCTCACTGAAGCCCTGTCACCTCACCAGGGTACTGTGGGCAGCTGCTGACAGCCTACTCCCCGGAGGAGGGACTGGGCCTCCAACTGCACTGGGGAATTCTAAGGTTATCTGTGGCCATAGTTCCCTTAAGACATGGACACACCTTGGACTGAAGGTACTATAGTAAGTGGTGACCGGTGGCTCTATAGAACCAAATGACAGACAGACGTTTCTACTTTAGAGATAGGAAATCTAAGGTCCAACATTTTTGCTTGAGGTATTAGCTACCCTGGTCCCAGACACAAGAGAGGAGACAGGCTGGCTCAGGGGGCTTCTCTCCTCCCTGGATGGCCTTTCCAGAAGGACCCTTTCCCAATACATGCCCAAAAGCCTAAGCAAGCAGGAGAGTCCCTGTCAGGGTCCTGTATACACGGAGAGGACTCAAGAGTTCCTATGGTAGCTGACTGGAAGTTGGAATATGTCACCTGAAGCAGGCAGCCAGGCCAGGGTACAGGGCTGAAAGAACGAATAAATGAATGAATGACCTGATCGCTGGGTTTCCCCAAATGGTCCAGCCTCAGGCAGAGGTAGGAACAGGTCATGATGCAGGAAAAGGCCACTCCCACCCTGACATCCTCAGCAAAGCTCCAGGCCTCTGCAGAGCAGGCTGGGAGCTTGGCCTGGGAGGAGGCCCCTCAGGGACAGCGAGTAGCAGCGTGGCAAAGAACTGCCCAGGTTGGGTTCTTCTAGGTCTCAGCCTCACACCACTGCTGGTGTAGATGTGTGTTACCTCTAGTGGCTGGACAGTCTCATCCCTCTGCCTGCCCGTCTTGTCCTCTAACAACGTCCACCCTGGAGGGCCCCTGCATGCTGAGGACTTGGCACATCCCTTCACCAAGACAGGGGCATTTCATCCAGGAATGAACAGGCCCACAAATCACATGGACAGGAAGCAAATACCCTGCATTCAAGGGTAGATGGAACACCAATACCTGGGCTTCTGTGTTCCTCCTCCACTCACACTGTCCTGTCCCAGGGCTCTTTCCTGTTCCCATTCATCCCTGCCACTAGCTGTGGGTCTTGGATGATGTATCTGAACCCTAACTGGTTCCAGAGTACTGCTTCCTATCTGCACTCCCACGTGTCCTGCAAAACCCCACGTGAGAGGCTTTTCCATAGCCCTCTGATGCTGCAGCCACCCCCGCTGCTGCCACCACACATGTGCAGGCCTGTCACCGTGGCTAGCGCAGCTTCTCAACCCCAGGGCATAGGGCTTCTTTGAGCACAACATACTCTTCTTTCTAAAACAAAAACACAGAGACAAAAAAATCTTAGTAGGAAGAGAAAGAGCCAACTGAGTTCCCTGGCAAGAATAATAACAGTCTTTAGAGATTAAAAGCCAAACAAGAACAATAACAGAAAACATTCTGCAAACCCATGTCAACTCCAAGGGGGCGAGAGGTATTAGCCTCACTGTCATTTCTGTTCTGGTTGGCTGGGGAGATTGCTTGGTGTGAAGTAACTGCTCCCCAAAGTGTGGCTTCCTGTGTTTTCCTCTTCAAATCCCCAAACACCACGGCACACACCAGGTGAGGGGGTAGCCCAGCTCCAGACCCTAGGCCCCTCATGCTTCTGTGCTGTGAGACATCTGATCTGGAGACAGCCCTGTAATCCTTCACACAGAGATCTGTCCCACACGGTGCCAAGTCAAAGGGTGAAGACACCTAGAGAGGGACGCCTCCTACTCTCTATCCCCCAGCACTGCAGAGCATGGATACAGAGGCTGAGGGGTGGCCAGGTGGGTCCAGTGCCAGCTTTGCCACAGACTGCCAGTGTCCCGTCTGATCCTTTCTTTCAGGGTCAGGAGGATCACCAGCAAACACCTCGATCATGCACGGGAGGATGGCAATGCCGTGCTGTGCTGGAAGTTACCAAGTGCCTCTTTGGATGGTCTCTGCTGACTGTGGGCAAACCTCACCAGGGTTCCCTTTCTGGAATCACGGAATGTGGCCCGATTATCATCCTGCAGCTACTTGGAAGCTGCTAGCTATTTCCCAAAAAACTTGATGACTCAGGCCTGCACGTGAAAGTGTGTGTGTCAGTCCAGGTCTCAGAAGGCAGGCTGCGCATTCTGAATCCTGTGGCCGCCATGTTCATCTGGGGATGGTCTTCCCCATGGCAGAGGGCTGGACCAGGCATATAGGTTTCAGGACAGACAAATGTCCAAATGTTGGCTCCTGGTCTTCCAGGCTTAGGTAGTCTGACAAGTTCTCACACTTCTTCTGTGGAGAACAGGACTTTATACCTCTGCTTTGCAGGGAGGGGGCTGGCTGAGGGCTGCCTTAGTCTGTTTTTCACTGCTATAATGAAATGCCTAAGACTGAGTGCTTTATAAAGAAAAGAGGTTTATTTAGCTCACAGTTCTGGGAATTCCGTGGGCATGGTGCCAGCACCACCTTGGATCTTGTTAAAGCCTCGAGGTGCATGGCGTCACGGTACAGCATGTATATGAGAGTGGGGGAGACCACATGGTGGGACAGGAAGCTAGAAAGCCATCAGGGAGGTACTGTGTGTTCTCTTGTAGAACAACTCTCTTTAGGGAAGTACCCAGGGTCCCCTGAGAGCGACTTCAATGCCTTCCTAGGGCAGTGCCCCACCTTTTAAAGGTCCCACCACTTCAACACCATCTGGGTCCTGAGCTCTCAATACACAAAGGCTTGGGGGCCATCCTCAAGCTATATCCAATCAACACCAAGGGCCAAATGAGATAACGCATTCTAAGTACTGTTGAGAGCTCAGGGAACAGAAAATGGTACGTCAGACTCTTATTTCCCCATGGCCTCGTGCCCGTCTCTCTCGAATTCCAGGCTCCTGGAAGCTGCACCCCTCTCTAAGCAGGGGTGAGATACAGACATCTGTGAGCAGGCGGGGAGGCACAGCTGCCAACTGAAGTACTGGGCCACCCCTATGGTGTGGCAGGCTTACAACAAAAACGACAAGGTAGACATTTTTTGCTGATTTAAAAAAGTAAAATTTTTTAAGAACTCTCCATAATACCAATAAGGGCGCCACTGAGATGGGCATGCCAACGCCTCAGGAAAGAACCGTAAGGTGTGAACTTTCTGAAAAGTAGGTTAACGCTCACATTCAGAGCGTTAAAACGTTCAGACCCTTCAGCACAGAAATCCTACTCCTAGGAATTTCAAGGAAATCGGGTGTGTAAAACATCTGCATGCCAAGGATGTCCACCGTAGCATTCCTTAAAGGCGCAAACTAGAAATCTGCTCGTTCAACATCCCAGAGCCAACTGTGGGGCCCAGAGAGCAGGGATCATCTGCAGTCACAAAAAGTAAGTTTTGAATCACATGGAGCAACACTCATGGTGTAATTTACACCACGCTTTCAATTAGAGAGGAAAAACTACACGTGGGGAACAGTATGGTTTCTCTTCCCTCCCTTGCACTTTCTTTCCGCTCGGTACCACAGACTATCATTACAATGAACAAAAAGGGGGCCATGTGAAAGAAAGACACTCAAGTACTTATTGAGTATACAATAAAGCCAGCCCCTCCTCCTCCCTCCCTCCCTGTTGGTGTGGAGGACTCCAGACCCAACCTGGCCTAAACCACCACTGCCAGCCGCTCCCCCAGAACGCTCTCCCAGAACGGCAGCCAAATGGCTCAGATCTACTACGAGGGGCAACCGACTGAGCCCACGATGTCTGTAGGGCTTTCCCTGCAGAGCCCAGGGTGGGTACTGCGTCTCCCAGCAAAGGGACCCAGCAGCAGACATGTCCCCAGCCCAGAGCTGGAAATGCCTGGAAGCCCTAACTGGGCTCGTCTTCTGGGGCATAAAGACAACAGGAGAGCAGATGACCTCTGAGCCCAAGAAGCATCTAAGATAACTGACCGTAAACCATACGTAAATTTACCTTCTCATGTGTCCACTTGAAAACAAAGGGTTTTTGTTGTTTATAGCGAGAATCTAATTTGGAAAGTCCTGACCTCAGATTTCCTTCTTGTCTCAGCCAAAGGCCTCTAAAGGCCATGTGGGCCAGGGCCAGTGCCAGGTTCTGGTCGCTGGCCCCAGTTACAGGGTTTGGGTAACACCTGTCCCCATTGATCTCAAAGAAAGTGACTGTAAATCAGAAATTGCTGAGTGCTGAAAATATGCTCCTTGTCCTGGTTCACTGAGGGTCCCTGGGGTCTCTACCCAGCACTTCAGAGACTCACAGGGAAAGGCAAGACAGATCCCAGATACTGGAGAGACTGAAGGACCTGGAGGACAACACTCTGGTACCAACATGAGGGCAGCACCCATTTGCCTTGGGGAATAGCCAACGTACCATGGAGGTGCCAAGGTGGCCCATGGGCGTGCAGTTGAGGGCACCCAAGGCAACAGAGACCTAGGCACAGGAAGCCAAGGAAGGCATCCGAGCAGAGACTGAAGAGAGTAGAGTAGTGCAGTGGGGGAGGGTGGGTGCAGAGGGGGCAGAGGACCAGCACAGGCTGGACACCAGGTAGGTTCTGGAAGCTGAGATGACTTCAGGATCATGGGGTGGGGCAGTGCACAATGATGAAGCTGCAGGCACCGGCAGAAAACACCTCGGACATGAGAGACCATTGGTTCCACTCACTGCTCCCACGAGGAAGCACAGTATCAGATACCAAGAGCCCACTGCCAGCTCCCAAAGGTGCCCTGCTGCATAGAGGACATGAACTGAGCCCAAAAGCCCTGCTAAGGTGGGCCAGAAGTCACACTTGGATTCTAAATGCTCTCTGTGGTTCCAAATGAAGTCTAGATGATTTTCAGGGCCATTTCCTGGTGGGCCAAAGGCAAGATCAGGACTGTATTTCCTCTTTTGTCATGTTCAGGCAAATGGGAAGAGGAAAAAGGGATGCTCTGAATCTAGGAGCAGCACCTAGGCCTTCTGAGATGATAACAGAGTGTGAGGGGCCAATAGACTCTAACCAAAGTGGCCCTTGATAGTGGTTGTCACCCTGGTGTCTGTGGGCAGCCACACATTTCTAGCAAACCCAGATATTCCTGGCTAGTCTTGCAAGTATCTGGCTGATGGCAGCAGGTGAGAGCCCCCACAGGGGACAGGGACTACAAAGTGACCTGCCAATGCTTTGTTCACATACCTGTTCCTCTACCAAGGCAAGAAGCACTTACAGATGCTGAAGTTTCAAACATATTCCAGCAAGGTACTGAAAACCTCTCCATCTCCATTGGTCACCTCAGAGAAGCCTGAGTGGATATGGCATCATGGGCAGGCTGGGACCTGAGTGAAGCCTACTTCCCCACACCTCCGGCCCATCTCTCTTAAGCCCCCCACTAACTGTGGATATTGGCACCAGAGGCAGAAGAGGAGAGGGCTCAGGGCAAACGCTCCTGAAGTGTGCCTTCGTCCTCACCCCCATAATAGCCCTGGGGGAAGCAGAGAGGAGGAAGAGAGGTCCCAGCCCCCAGAGGGCCTACTAGGGCGGAAAAGAGACAGTCCCACACCTTCCTCGGTTCACCACCATGTACACAGAGACCTGGAAGGGAAGGTGAAGACAGCATGATGGCAAGGGTGACATCTGAGTCTTCTGACACTTGGTGCCTGCCACTTAAAACCAGCCATCCTGCCACTGTGGGTGCTGCCCCCACCCTCAGTCTCCGGGCAGGTAGAACAAGCACACCCTGGCCTCCAGGCCCAGCCCAGCCTGGGAGTCCCTCAGCAGGTGACCTGGGACACAGCTGAGATGTAAATGCACAGTCAAGACTCCCTGGGTCTCCTAAGTTGGCTCAATCTACCTAGCACTGGGAAGAAAGGAGAGAAAGGAAAACGACGAGGAGGCACCTTCACCTGCTTGGTGGCAGGGCAGAGGAGGACTTCCTGAGGGCCCTGGAAGGCCCTCCGCTCCCCAGCCTGTATGCTACTGAGCCAGGGGACTTGCAGGTGGTCTAAGAATCCAGAGGCATCTGTCTGACCATGTAATCACACACGCTCCCCACACAGGGGGCGCTGGGGCCTCCTCACAGAGCACCCAAGGCCCTACACCTCGCCTGCTCCTCCCACTCCTGGCTGTGAGGGCAGCTGGGGCCTCCTGCTCCTAGGAATAAACTCTGGAGAAGGGAGGCCAGGAGCCCTTCACACTGGGGGCCTACAGGATTGCAATCGAGGCAAGCTCACTTCAAAGGCCCCAGCCTCCAGGCAGCCCCAGGAGCAGTCTGCACACTCTCCCCTCAAGCTCTCCTTAAGACAGGACTCAGCCTCTGCAGGCAGGGAGGCGTCTTACCCGGGCTCCTGAGGTTTGTCAGCTCTGGGAGCCTACAGCCCTGGGTGGTGGAAGGGTGGATGGCAGCTGCATGCCAGCTCTGTCTATAGCACAGCACAGCTGGACCATGGGGGTAGGACCTGCATCAGGAATGTGCATCTGTGCAAAGCAGACCCAGTGCTGGGCAGGAAGCAATGCTTCAAGGGCCTGGACAGGCGTTTCTGCAAACCATTAAATCAGGGAGCTGCTGAGCGGGAAACATGGCACAACCAAAGTCAAGTGGGTATATCCCCTCAACTTCAGTACCTCTATTTTCTGACAATCTGAGAAAGTTCATGGAAAAAAAAGGATGTAGGGCTGTGTAGGGAGTGCAGTGTCATGGACCATGCTCGGCTCTAGGCTGGCTGAATCCTGTAGGATCTCCCAAAGCCACCACGGAGTCTGCACCTTCCTGAACCAGGAGTACCTATGTTAGTCACTGACTCCCTCTTACCCACCCCCCACTGTTTGCAAATGCAATCCAAAGGCAAATATGGAAGAGAAACAAACAAAAGGCAGGCAAGGCCACCTCAATTCCGGCCCTTTCAAGCCCACACACCTGGGGAGAAGGTCCCACAGGAGCATCCCTGCAGGGCAAATGGTCGTCAATAGGAGCAGGAGGAAAATAATCCTAACTTAATGTGCCAGAACCCCAGCATTGCTAAGGGATCAGTTACAAAGTGCTTCCCAGGAGAGTCCCAGCACCCTGGTCCACATACAGGTCAGCCCTGTGTCTCCCAACCCTACAGGGGGGGGGAGGGGGGAAGGTCAGCACTTACGAAAGGTGTCTGCCTACAGGTACTGTGGAACAGCTCCATCCCTAACCTGTCGAGTGGGTTCCCAGGGAAGGTACCCCCAGCTGGCTGCTTTTGTTACTCTTTCGGGGCTGGGGAGGACAGGTAGCATTGCCTTCTCCCAGCCCCAGCCCCAGCCCCAGCCGTGGGTCACTCCGGGCCTTTGTTCTACCTGCACACACGCTCAGGCAGAGGCCACCCCTTCCCTGACAGCTCCTCCCCACCCTCTGAAGGCCGGCTGGCAGGCACTGGAGAGCTGGTGGGTATCACAGGTGCCTGGAAAGATGGACCTCTCACTCCACTTTTGGTACTAGAAGGGCGCGGGGAGGTGAACTCTCCAGGTGGGCTGTACAAACACCAAGGTGCACGCTTCCGTTCCCAAAGACCCGCCGGGCGGCGTGAGGCCAGCCTGGTCCGGTATCCCTGGCAGACCAGTTCTCCTGCCAGCCAGCAGTGCACACCAAGTGGGGCAGCCAGAGAGCTGCGAGCCGCAACCCATGAGGAAGTCAGGGCACTACACCGCCAGGCCCGTGGCGAGGCAAAGCACGCACAGAGGAGGTTTCAGGAGGGAAGTCAGAGGGCAGGGGTGACAGGTGCCAGAGCCGAGGAGCTGGGGACCTTGAGCGCCTACAGGTCGGAAGGGGTTGAGGCGAACGCGGGGGGGAAGAGCGCAGAGCTGCCCAGCTATGCCTGGCGGGGACGTGACCCGGGCTCCGAGACGCGCCGCGTGCGGGGACCCCGCTGCCCTGGGTCCCGGACGCCGCTTCCCCAGCGGGCGCTCACCTGGGTGTGCGTAGCGCGGCGGGGTCGCGGCGGTCCAGCACGCCCGGCACGCAGTTGGTGAGTTCGGTCCAGTCGGCGTGCAGCCCGCAGCTCCAGCCCGTGGAGAAGCGGGAGAAGAGCCAGGTCTCCCGGCGGTTGGGTCGGTAGCAGGTGCACTTCTTCTGTCCGGGCCGACAGTCGCAGGGCACCTCCAGGCGCACGTTCTGCACGAGGTGGCGGCCGAAGGTGGTGCCGCCCGTCTTCTGGATGTGCAGGAAGACGATCACGTCGTCGCCCTTCATGTCGAAGCGCAGCGAGCGCTCCAGCTCCCGCACCGGGAAGTAGTACTTCTTCTCGTAATGGGGGTCGGGCGTGGGGAAAAGGTCCAGGTCGTCCGGCGGCGCGCGGCCGCCGGGCGCGCCCAGGCTCAGCCCCGGGCCCGCGTACTGGTACAGGATGACCATGAAGCACGCCGAGCCCACCACCACCAGCAAGAACTTGCTGGCGCGCTCAACCATGGTCCTGCCGCCGGCGCGCCGCCGCCGCATGTGTCACCATCGCCGGCGGCCCGGGCGCGGGGCGCGGAGCCTGGGAGGGCGGGGGGCGCGGGCGCAGCTGCCTCAGACGCCGCCGCCGCCACCGCCGCCACCCGCGCTCCGGCCCGGCCCGGCTACTCGGCGCCCAGGCTGCCCGCAGCGGCGCGGGCCCCGGGCCTTCGCGGTGGCGCCATGGCTGCTCCCCGCCCGGCCCCCTCTTCCCGGTCCCGACTCTGGCTCGGCTCCCGCTCGGCCGCGACCCGGCCCGCACCCCGCGCCCCCAGGACCGGCCCGTTCAGCTCCGCGCCGACAACGCTCTGCGCCGCCCCGCGCGCCGCCGCGTCTCCGCAGTCCGCCGCCGCCCCGCCCCGGCCCGCCTCCAGCCCGCCCCCGCGGCGCCTCTTATCGTCGCCGCCCGCGAGGATCCTCAGCTCCGCCTCTGGAGCTCTTGTGAGCCGCAGGCCGGTGCTGGGCGCTGGGTCGGGTGTCTCAGGCGGTGGAGAGGCAGCCTGGAGGCGGGCAGCTGCGGTCCGGGAACCGATTCCAGCACGCAGAAGCATCGGGGGGACTAGAGAGCGTGGAGCGGAGGCGTGGGCGGTCTCCCGGGCCTGGAGGACGCAGCGGCAGCGCCTCTGGGGCTTGGGTCCCTCACTCCTCCCCAGGTCCAGACCGTGGGGGACCCTGTCCCCACTGGAGGAGAGGCCTTGAGCTTGCACAGTGGGCTCTCTGAAATTTCAGATCCGAGAGGGCCGACCTGTTCTTCGAGGGATCAGAGGGTTGGGAGTACCGCGTGGGTCGGGGCGATAGGGCGATGGCCAAGAACTGAAAGGGAGGGTAGGGCGGGGACCCAGAGCCGGTTAAGACCCCGCCCCAGGTGGCCCTGGGAGGATGACTAGGAGCCCTTCTGTGGAGAGGTGCTGAAATGTCTGCAGAGGTCTGCAGGCCAGTTTTATGCAGGCCCTTCTTGTTTGAAAGGAATCTCAACCAATATGCATTTCCCCCCTTCATGTTTATAACCCGATTAAAAAAAAAGTTATAAAAAAACCCCGGAGCCAACATTTAAAAATTGTGAGACACAAGAGAAAATTCTGTCTTCTTGATTTCATGGTTGATTGAAGGGTGTTGTGGTGGCCTGGGTCTACTGGGTCTATCCTACCTGCAAGGGTGCCCAGCCTGGACCTTCCCTTTGGCCCACACCTGCAAGGTGAGGTCGACAGCAGACTCACCTCTGGAGGATCTGCTGCATCCTAGGGGTGCTGGAGCTCTGAGGGTTGGCCACACCCGCCCAGTACCCTCTCTGCTTGAGCTGGGCAGAGGCTGCAGTCCTTCAGAGGAGCAGGAACTGGGGTGGGGTATGAGTGACCATGAGTCTCACTGTGGCAGGGGAGTCTACATGGGCTCTACTGTTTTGATTCAGGCCCAGGTTGCCTTTGGGTGGGAGTCTGATTGCCGGGCCTGGATTCAGATGTCCACATCAAGTCCTGCCAGGGGACCTGAGTTTCCATTCATGTCAGGGATCTGAATGCATTACCCCATGGAAGGTGGGGGCCCTGAGTGCTTATAGCATATTAGTTATGTCTCAAAAAAGTTGTTAAAATTATGGAAGATCACACCAAGAAACCCTCTGGGAAGCAAATCCAGAGAACAGGAAAAAACAGTGATACCCCAAACCCAACTAAAAGGGGAGCATGCAGTTCTCCAAAGGGATTGAAGGAATATCCGGTTCAGTCAGAAGGAGGGGTGCAGGGCCATGAACACAGTGCAGAGTGACCGAGAACCTGTTGGTGAGATCCAGGGCCTCAAAGCACTGCTCATCTTATAAGCTGCTTTAAACCTGTCCTTGACCAGGAAGGCCTGGGGGCAGCTTGATCAGGCTTCCCCAGTGAGGATTCCTTCTTGCTAGGAGTATGTGTGTGTGGGAGGGCTGGGGTTGAGGGGTGGCAGCGGCAGCAGTATCCCCATGGGACATAGGGTAGGTGTAGGGGGCATAGCAGTGTGCCTGAAGCTGCCTGCTTCTGCCTGCAGTCACTTGACCCCATCTGTGACTAAGACCTGGGGAGTCTTCTTGCACAGGGCTGGAGGTAGCAGCCCAGACCCAGAGGGGAGAGCTGCCCTGTAAACCCACCAGATGTCCTTACCCAGGTGGAACACTCTGCCAATGGGCAAATCGTAAGGCCGCTGTGCATTGAGAGCTCTGGGTGCCACGCCCTTATAGATGTGTCTTTTCCAACTCCACGAGCAAGTCTGTGGCCTAGGCTATGGTATCCATTTTACAGAAAACTAAAGTTATCTGGGGCCAGCCAAGCTCTTATTACTCTTGGGAGAGTTAGCAAAACTGGCATCTTGGCTCTGGACTGTCTGATTCCTGAACCCTTCCCTTCTTTTCCCCTGTGCTCAGGCCTGAGTGAGGGGACAGTGAAAGGATCTAGAGGAGCCACTTCTCAGCTCTGGGGATGGTCACTGGTGCCAAGTGGGAATATGGTCCCAGAGTAGTAAAGAGAAAGCTGGGGCACTTTTGAAAGGTCCATAAAATCTTCACTTGGCAATGGAAGAAATTATGCTGAGCAAAGTTAGCCAAACCCAGAGAGTCAAGGGTCAAATGTTTTCACTCATTTGTGGAGGCTGGAGTTAAACTCAGGCCTGTGTGAAAGAAAGGTAGTCGATCTTATGTATTAGGCCCAGCAAAAGCATAGCAATACATACTCTAGGGCAATCATTGATATGCAGCCAGGGAGGGAGGAAGGGAGCTGGTGGGGGAGGGGAATATCATCTTGTTACTTTAAATGTATTTATGTTTGTACAATAACTCAATTCCTTAATTAAAAAAAAAAGAAAAACATTACTGCTTGGTCTGGGCCCCACCTTGTGATGATCTCATGGTCACAATGGGGAAATTGGGTTTAGAGAGGGAATAAGGACCTGGTGTAGGGTCCCCAGATAGTTGTCTGTGTGACAAGCTGCAAAGGTGACTAGAACAGCCTGACCCATGGAGCAATGGCATCTCCCCCAGCGAAGCTGTTAATTGAACTTCCTCCATGCCAGAATAGCTGATAGGGAACCCAATTATCCAGAAAGCCCATTCTTGTTTGAATTCTTATAGAAGGAAGAAAATCTCCCTTGTTGGTTACAGGATTTTACGCAATGTTCCACTTTGATTTAAGCCTGGCACATGATCAATGAGATCTCAGGGACATGGTGGGTGGCTTTCTAGGTTCTCAGAGTCAGGTCAGATGAGCCACAAGCCTTAAGTCAAGTTGCTTCTATGAATCAGTGGACGCTTGGGAGCATCGCTGAATGCGGGCCTCAGTGCCTGGGCAGCTGTCATCAGACCTTTGGCGTTCACAGGCCACTGAAGGGCTGCTGCGGATTTCCACTGAGGTCATGGAGGCACAGTCTGAACCTGACGTTCAGTGTGTGCTTCTATTCGTGGTTTCCTTCTCTCACTGTCTGATTTGCTCAGCGACCGATGTTCCCCACAACCCTAAGATTGTACGTGAATAAAAGGAGAGGTGTTTGCTGGAGGCAGCATCTAAGATGCATGTTTCAGAGTTCAGGGAAGAGCTCCAGTAGCTCCTTTGCTTCGTGGCTCTCTCTGTCCCCTGAAGATACCCTTCATCAATTCTTTAATGAATGGTCTCTGACTTAATGTCTAGGAAAAAGAAAAAAATATGGCTGGTGGCAAGATGCGGTGAGATCCAATAAAAACAAGTCATCTTATTTCTACTCAGTCAAGTTCAAGGAGCAGTAAGATTTCGACTTCAGGAACCGAACGTAATTCCCTACCCAAGCTGCGTCCTCATAGTCTGAGAACCAGGAGATCAACCGCAGCGCCCCTCCTTCACCTGAGTGCAGTCCCTCTGGCGGACGCCCGGGGGCAGCACTGAAGCCACCGACTCGCCGATCACCCAGCAGTTGACATTGCAAAATTGGGGGATTTTCCACACTGGCTTCCCTGGTTCGCTTTCGGCCGGCTGCCCATTGTTGTTTCCGAAATGATGGAAGAGGGCAACCGCTTCTGTCCTCAGAGTCTCCCACGGAGAGGCGGAGAGAGGGGTTTCGTTTGGGGACAAACTTTTGAAAGGTCCTCCGGATGCTGTGAAATCGGAGTCGCCTGTAAATAGATCAACCCTGCTCCAGGGGCCAGTGCTGATTCCAGTGCTGGAATGGTGGGGGTTCAGGAGAGGACCTAGTGTGCCTCTTGCCTTGCCCCCCGCCCCCGTACCAGCTGCTGCTGTCCGGCCTCCTGCGGGGGAGAAGGTTAGCACTTCCCTGGTGTCCACGGCTGCCTCTTCCAGGGAGGCTTCTCTCCTGCTCCGTCGCCTTACACCACAGAGCTGTTCCCTCGAGTGCCTTTCTCCCCAGCGGGCACAGGGCCCCCAAGGGACATGCTCTGGTCGGTCCCTTGGGGAAACTCTCCGCCGTCCTGTGGATTCAAGGGCGCAGACTGGAAGAAGTCACCAGAGCTACTGGGTTGTCTGCTCCCCCAGCCTCCACCTGAGCTTTTGAAGGCCCTGCTGTGTGCCAAGCACGGGGAGGGGGGGGGGATTGCGGTGGACACTACCCCACCAACGGAGTCCCCTGAATTCTTGGTCTTCTGCATCCAGACACTGGGTTAGGGGTCCCATTGCCCAGGGGCTGGTAGAGCAACACCTGCCACTGTTCTTCCCATGCACCTCCCCCCTGCCTCTGCCTCTTTCCTAAGTCCTGGCTATCACTTTTCTTTGTGTTCTCTGCTGCTAGATTTTAAGGTCTCCTTAAATTGTTGTAGGGAGGAGGTGGGAGTATAAGTTGATTGATGAGAACCTGAGCAATTCAGACCGGAGGACATGGCCCTGGTGGTCCACTGTTCCCCAGTTGCAGGCTGTGGGGGACTGCTCTGTGACCCTTCAGCAGCCTTCCTTTGCCGGGTCTGAGTGACTGTTCATTGTAGCTGGCCACTCACCGCCTCACCCCCATCTCTACATCCCAGTGCCTCCTATGTCAACAGGGGCTGATGATAGATGGGACTTGGCCTGCTGCTGGTTCAGAGGCACAATTCTGGCAGTGCAAGTTCTGAGTCTTCCCGTGCACAGGGACCTCGAGTGCAAGTGCAGACCGCTCTCCTCCCTGGCTCACCCCTGGGAATGAGTTGTTGCCGGGTCCCTTCTGGCTGGGCAGGGCAGGCTCCACCAGCTTGGCAGGGCTTGCCCAGCATAACCTTGCCCGACGGGCATCATCCTGGGCTTTTTTTTTTTAATTTATTTTTGAGCAACCTTACAAGATTTTAACAAAACAATATAAAATGTGTATAAGATGTGTATACATTCTGGACATTGCATTTATCCCCAGGAGTGCCCCCCCGAATTACCCTCCCTTATCCCTCCCTTCCCCTTCCCGTTATAACTCTAAAAATAGTATTAAATTGTAAAGCATTACATCTTATCTGAATTTAACCCATGTTTCTAGACCAACTTTCTCACTGTCCAGGGTCTAGTCCCCACCTCCACAGATGAGTGGAGACAATCGACCCTTAGATCTCTGGGTTAAGCTGATTTTACTCATCATGATCTCTTCCATAGCCATCCATTTACCTTTGAAGGCTGCAATGTCATTGTTTCTAATTGCTGTGTAATATTCCATGGTATAAATGTACCACAGTTTTTGGATCCATTCTTCCTGTGAGGGACACTGGGGTTGTTTCCATAGCCTAGCAATGGTAAATTGTGCTGCTATGAACATTGATATTGCTGTGTCATCCTGGGCTTTTTACTTGGAACTTATTCTGCAGGGACATGCCTGGAGAAATTTCAGGACAAGGATTCGTGTGCTGGGAAGGGTGAGGGAGAAGTCCAGTGGAACCACCTAGGTTTGTACAATTCCATTCTCAGGCCCTGGCCCAGCTGAAAAAAATATTGAGGGTCTATCACAGAGGGCAGTGGATGGCTTGGGAAGACAGAGGGGAGATATCTTCCTGGGGGAGGGTGAATTGTGGCCCTGTTGAGAATTAAATGAGATAAGCAGAGGCCAACTACCAGGACCATGAGGGCTCTTGCTGCCCTGTCTGTACTCTGGCTCCCTGGAGCCACCTGGGGCCAGGGCATGGGGTGGGGGAAGGAGACCTCTATCCTGGGCCCTGATGCTGTGCAGAGCCCTGGGGAGGGCTTGCAGGGGTCAGGGCCCTCCAGCAGCCTATACTCACTGTTGGGCTGTTCCCTGCATGGCGGTTGTCCCCTTCCTTTTCTGCTGGTGAAATTCAGGTCTCTCTTCCTGGCGGATAACGTCCTGCCCTTTCCGTTATCTGGCCCTGCTCCTTTGAGCTTGGGTCCTCTCCACTGACCTACAAGATTGATTCTCCTGGTACATTAATGTCGGTTGGGAGAAGTCAGTTGACTTCCCCTGTCCCCCAACTTCCTTGAGTCGGCCAGGCCCCAGGGCCTCCATGAGGTCTGGGTCTGGGTGTGGGAACACAGAGATGGGGAGCATTGAGGTGCTTTATGGTGAGGCCTCAGATTTCAGAGAGGAATCCCATGCCAGCAGGGTCCTGGCAGCCAGGTTGGCACAGTGAAGAGGGGTCTTGCCTGTCCTGAGCCCAGGCCTTAGTCCCTGTTGCTGTTAACCTGGCTCACCATGACGTGTTCTGTTTTTTTTCCCCCCAAAATAGAAACATTCCTCCTGCTCATATTTTTCTCCCTTGCCCTCTTCTTTAACTGCCCTCCTGGAAGGAGGAGATTTTGTGGTAGTTAGACATTTAGGGGAAATACGGCAATAGATTGCCAGGGGCTGTGGAGCCGCAGGAGGAGGCAGGTATCCCTCTCTGGGTCCCCAAGAGAATGGCAGGCTTGCAGGGACAGGGACAGGGGCTGCACTTGCACTGTGTGTGTGTGTGTGTGTGTGTGTGTGTGGGCGTGTGTGGGCGCTGCACTGGGCTGTCCGCCTGGCTCAAGCTCGGTGCTGGTGATAAGGCTGTTTTGTGGCTATGGCAGCCACAGCAGGGACTGGAAGGAGAGAAGCCAATTTCTGAATGAGTAGTTAGTCAAGGTTTGCTTGTCTTCAGCAGCAAGGATGGCAGGCATCTCGGACCTGCTGGGCCTGGGGGCTGCTTCTCAGCTCAGAGCCGCGTCCACCGGTGAGAATAGTCAGCCCTATTGGCCAGGTGATTGGGGGTCTGGCTGAGCCCAGTTAGGCAGGGTCTCCTTTAATCCAAGGGGTAACTCTGTGGGCAGATGGTGATGCCAGCCTGGGGGGCAAGGTCACAGAGCCCAGCCAGCTGCTTCCAGAGTTGAGCTAAGCCTGTAAGGAGAGAGAAAGCCATGGCTCAGGTGAGGGGGCCAGAGAGGGAAACCTGCACAGGCTCGGCACTGCGCCCTGGGGCTGGGCCAGGGCCTTTTGGTGGGTATTTGGCCCCTGACTTCGGTATTTGGGTGACTGGGCTTAGAACACTCCTTCTACTCTCAGGTTGGTCCCTGGAGGCCCACCTTGGCAGAGAGGACCAAGAAGGAGGGTCTTGGACCTACCCTATGAAAACAAGGTCAAGCGGGGCTATTAGGAGCAAGGGTGTGGGATTCAAATCCCAGCTCTGTCTACTAGCTGTGTGACTTGCAGCAAATTACTTAACCTCTCTGAGCCTTCCCATGTGCAGTTACTCAGTCTGTGGGGAACCTAAGAACAGGGTAGGGCCAATCCTCTGACTATGCCTGGACTCTCCTTGTCTGACGGGTTCTGGGACTTCTGTGTGCTTCTCCGTCTTTAGTCCTCTTGTTTCCCTAGCTTAGACGTCTTCCCCTTTCTGTGGGAGTACTGTTTTAATATGTTAATACATCCATCTGTTTTGAATCTCCTGGTCATGACAGCTTCCTCTTTTTCTGGAAGCTTCCTTTGCCTTGGGTGGTTTGGGCCTATAGGGTGAGCAGATTCAGCTTTAGGATTCCAGAATCAGGTGCTGTGAGTTTGCACCTGGCCACAGGGTTGAAAGGCAAACTTTGGTTGAGAGCTGAGTATTTTCCAAATCTTTCCTTGCTCAGTACCAGGGTGAGGATGTTTCAGTCCCTTTGGGGCCTGGGGATGGAGGCTGCTCCGCAGGGCAGCCTGTGATCACTGGGAAGGCCCAGCAGGGTTGGTCCCATGGTGGTTCACATGGGACTGAGGGGCTGAGGGGCTCTCCCGGGCTCTCTGGGATTCTTTGAGGCAGGAATGGTGCCGGGAGATTCTTATGCCACAAACAGGGATGCAGAGCTTAGAGAGCTGGCTTGGGGCAGGTGACTGCCCCGGGGCCATATGATTCCCATGGCACTCAAATATGGGGGTTCAGCAAGACCCAGAGACTCTCCAGCCTTGGGCCTCCCACCTGTCTCCACTGCGCACCTGGGACAGGCTCTCTCAGCTTCCCCCTGCTGGACAGTGGCCAGAGCCTTCCCAAAAATCACACTCCTCTCCCTTGCTTGCGGGTCCTGCGGGACTCCCAAAGAATTCAGAATTCTGAAAGACTAGAAATGTCCTTGAACCAAGCAAGTGGAGGCCAAACTGTGCAAAGAGATGGTTTGTGGGTTGCTCTCAGGCACCAGCTGGGCTGGACTAAAAAATGTGATACCTGGGGTTGAACTTTAAACGCTTTAGTGCAGGGACAAGGGGCCCATAGAAGACTGACAGATTGCCCCCCGTGGATGCTGAGAAGGGCAAGTGCCATCCTGTCGTCATCCCCTGTCACTTCTGTGTGAATCTGAACTTTTCGTAAACAAAAGTGAAGACTTAAAAGAAATCCTTCACAATTATCGGATCAGACTGGGATCACCGGATGGCATTACATCAGATTTTCTCTGCTGCACAATGGGATGGGATGGGAAGCAGATGGGGAGCAGATGGAGAAAGAAAAAGCACTGGTCAGGTTCCGATCCAGACAAGCTGGCGTTGACTGGCATCTGACTCCTTCCTGCTCAGCTCAGTTATCACCTGGAAGTGACACTGTGACAGTCAAGGGATGATGCTGAAGGGAGGGAGAGGAAGGTAAGCTGGTTGGAGACCCCAGGCCTGGAGGAGCAGCAGCAGACTGTCTTACAGCCCACCTGGCCCAGGACAGCAGTCCAGGTGCAGCAGCAGTGCGGCTGGAAACACCAGCTGAGCGAGCAACTGTAGGGAGTTTCACAATTGATGGGGTGAGGGGTGCTCTCCTTCCCTGCATAGCCTGAGGCTCCCCGCCTGCACCTCCCTGAAGGGCTGGGCAGCTCCAGCAAGAGGACCCCACCCCACCCAGTGGCCAACACCGGGAGTCTCTCCATCCCCACGGACTGGAGAACCTCTCCACCTATTTAGAGGCACCCAGTGCCTGAGCTTGGGGATATTGTGCCCTCAAGCCCCAGCAGGGTCCCATGGAAGCACCGGGTAGAATCAGATAAGCCATGCAGACCAAAATAGTGTTAGAATGGTTTTGAGCTCAGTGTGGTGGTGCACGTCCGTAATCCCAGCGACTCAGGAGGCTGAGACAGGAGGATCACAAGTTGGAGGCCAGACTCAGAAAATTAGCAAGGCCCTAAGCAACTTAGCGAAAACCTGTCTCAAAATAGGGGGAAAAAAACCCAAACAACTTAAAAAATGAAATTTGTATTGGAACCACAGACCATATACGTGTCAAGACCTGCATGCCCAACCTAAATAGGGGCTGACTGCTGAAGTAAAATATTTAATAATAGTACACTTGGTCTCCCAACGTAAAAGAAAAAATGTCAGGGTACAATAAAAAAAATCGCTCATTATACCAAAAACTGGGAAAATTTCATTTTGAATTTGAAAAGAAAATCAATTGATGCTAAGAGAAATGAATCAGGTGTTGGAAATACCTGATAAAGATTTTAAAGTAGCCCTCTGAAAATGCTTCAAGAAGCAATTACAAATTCTCCTGAAACAAATTGAAGAACTAGAAAATTTCAACAAAGAAATAAAAGTTATGTAAACTATACCTGAATAAATATAATAGCTGAATTAAAAAAAAAGCCAATAGAAGAATGGAAATGACAGAGGACAGAATGAGTGACCTTGAGGATAAAGCAGCAGGATTCTCCCAATCTCAATACAGAAAATGGAGCAGGGGCTGTGGCTCGGGGGTAGAGTGCTTGCCTGCCATGTGTGAGGTCCTGGTTCAATCCTTAGCACCACAAACGATTTAACAAACAAAAACCAGAAAATGAACTACAGCCTGGTGTGGTGGCTCAAGCCTGTAATCCCAGCAAGTTGGGGGGCTAGGAAGAAGGATAGAAGTTCAAGGACAGTCTCAGCAAATTAATGGGACCCTGTCTCAAAAAGGGCTGGAGGGACTGGAGCAATGGCTCAGCAGTAGAGCGCTTGCCTGGCATGCATGAGGACCCGGGTTCGAACCCCAGCACCACATACGCAAGTAAGTGGTGGAAAAACAAACAAAAAAACCAGATGAAAAAAAGAAATAATATTGATTCTCTGTTTCTCTCTCTCTCTCTTAAAATAAGGTGAGGGGGCTGGAGCGGTGGCTCAGTGGTTATGGCGCTTGCCTTGCATGCGCGAGTATGCGGGTTCAAACCCCAGCACCACGTACACAATGAAGTGTGTGAGCAACGAAAGTCCATGAAAAACTAAATAAAATTGGTTCTGTCTTTCTCTCTCGCTGTCCCTCTCTCTTTCTTTAAAAAAAAAAAAAGAAGGCAGGGGTAATGGTGGTAGGGTGGGCTGGGGATGTAGTTTAGTGGTAAAGCAGACATAAAAAAAAATGAACACACCCTCAGGAACCTGTGAGACTAACAAGATACCCAGCATTTATATCACTGGAGTCAGTTGGAGAAAGAGAATGCCAATCAGTGTGTATTTGCAAAACATTTATTTTGTATTTGGTTGAAAGATATAAACCTACTGAGTCGAGAAACTGAGTTCACCCCAAATCTGATAATTCCATGCCACAAAACACACCACAATTAAACTTCTGAAAATTAAAAACAAAGAAAAAGAATCTTGCTAGCAGTTAGGAGTAATGCGGAGGGTCCTGACTTGGGATGGTCTGACTTGGGAGTTTGCAAATGTTCCATGGTGTGAAAGTGATACACGTTGCGTAGAAACAGTACATCAAGAGTTGAGTGTTGGGGCTGGAGTGGTGGCTCAGTGGTTACAGTGCTTGCCCAGCGTGCGCAAGTACACGGGTTCAAACCCCAGCACCCACACACACAGCTGAGTGTCAGAGCAATGAAACCCATGTGAAAAACTCAATAAAAGTTGATTCTCTCTGTCCCTCTCTCACTGTACTTCTCTCTTAAAAAAAAAAAAAAAGGTTGAGTGTTGATCTTTTCCCAGGCTAGTAACACGTTGGACCATGCCCTTGTGATGCCGGGTATCAGTAGTGAGCCGTGGCTGCCAGCCAGACACACAATCATCAAGCATCCAATTTGCTTCAGTAGATTGTGCTATGCAGCTAAGAGGCACTTTCCTCTTAATGACATTTCAACTTATTTGGGTTTAGGGGGGCACGACCCTACTTTCAGTCAAGAGACATCTGGACATTACCTATAGAGAAATAAGTGTGTAAATAACAGTAGACTTCAGGTCAGAAACCATGGGGTCAGATGTTTCAGCAGGCATATTTGATGACTGAGACAAAAGTTATAGGAATATTTGATACTCAAGAAAATATTTAAAAGTGATAAAGATAAAGGGATCTAAATGGAAGTAAGTTTTCCATCTGCATCAGTCAGCTTTTTGCTGCTATAACAAATACCCAAGAAACATAACTTGTAGGAGGTGAGATTTATTTGGGCTCGGAGAGTTCAGTCCATGGTTGTTGGACTGAATATCATGGTGGAAGCTGGTGGCAGAGGAAAGCTGCTCACTTCATGACAGCCACCATCAAGAAGGGAAGGGAAGAGAAGGGAAGAGATCAGAGATGAGAGAAGAGAGGAGCCAGAGACGAGAGATACCCCTCCAGGGCATGCCCCGAGTGACATACTTCTCCCAGCGAGGACCCGCCTCCTTCAGTTTCCAGGACCTCCCAGTGATGCCACCCGAGTATTAATTCATCGATGGACTAATCTACTGATGAGGTCAGAGTCCTCAGAATCCAGTTGCTTCCAAAGAGCCCCCACTTCTGAACACTGCTGCCCTGGGGACCAATCCTCTGGAGGCATTTCAGATCCAAACCGTAACACCACCCTTTACCATGAGTGGCAATGTTGAAATCAGTAGATTGTGACAAATCACATTTTTAAATTGTGCCTGGAACAATTACTTCGAAAACTGTACAGACATATACAAAAAACACTACAAATAGGTCAAATCCAAATTCTAAACATTAACCCACTGGAAGGCAAGAAAGAAAAATTGGAACAAGAAATGGAAGAAAAAAATTTAAAAATGGTAGATTTACGCATAATATCGCCAAACTGGAGACCGACGAAATGTCCTTCAACACGCAACTGTTTACACAAACTGTGGTAAGGCCGTATCCTGGAATACTACATATCTGTGAAAAGGAATGAATGCCTGATATGCATAACAACTTTTGTTTTGCTGATTGAAAAAGCTAGCCCAAAGGTTAAACACTGTGAGTCAATTTATATAACACTCTTTTAAAAAAGACAGATATAAGGGGAGAGAGACAGAGAGAGAGAGAGAGAGAATATTAATTTTATGTTTTCATTTGGTTTTTCTTTCTCTGACAGTTGTGTATGTGGTGCTAGGGTTTGAATCCGGGTCCTCGTGCATGCCACGCAAGTACTCTAACCTCTGAGCCACCTCTCCAGCCCCTGTAACATTCTTGAAATGAAGAAATTATAAGCATAGAGAACAGATAAGTAGTTGCCAAGTTGCCTTTTATAGTTATAAAAGGACTACAAGGGGACCCTTGGTGGAACTGTTTTATATCTTGACTGCTGTGCTGAATACACAAACCTACGCAATAAAATTGTGTAGAACTAAATAAACACACACTGATATATACAAATAACATGGGGCAGACCTGAACAAGACTGTTGAGCCTCTCAACTCTCCTGCTTGTGAGTGTCCTGTATTTCTGCAAGACATTGTGCAAGTTACCACTGGGGAATGTTCAAGAAGGTCTTCCTCCTCCTGTGGGTCCATCGTTATCTCAAAATAAAAGATTTAACTTGCATTTCTTTTAAGCACATCTAAGGTGATGCCCCTCTCCCTAGATCAGTGAGGCCCCGCTGTGGTCTCGGCTCTGCTGCTGGGTGTGAGCCCCGCCCACCCCACCATCTAATCAATTCTCTTGAAGGGGATGCGGAGTTGATGAGCATCACATCTTGGTGCCTTTTGTTTGTCTGAGACTCCCTGTGGGCGCAGCAGAGTGAGGACCTGACACCTTCCATGCCTTTGCACATGCCAGCCCACTCCACCTGGACTGTGAGGGCCACCAGGCTGAGCACTCCTGCTCCCAGGCTCAGACAGGTGGTGTAGGTCCAGCCATGGTACCCTCAGACCGTCTTCCACCGTCACCATCCTCTGGTTCTTTCCCCCTTCCTACCAGACTTACTTCCCCAGCAGCTCAGCCCTGGGGAAAGAGAATCAGCAGGAGAACTTCAGCATGCTGGTTCCAGAGCCTCAGCCGCACAGGCCACCTGGGCTGAGAACCACTGTGCTTCTGGCCTCTATTACAGATGCGGCTACGTGGACCAGGTTACACGCTGGGCCAGGACCTTGAATTGGATCGTTAGGAACCAGCCGTAGACCCTTCTCCTGGGATCGGAGCTCAGTGGAGGAGAGCAGTCTGTTTATTAATTTTTATTTTAAATTTTAAGAGATGGAATTTGACTATGTAGCCCAATTTGGCCTTGGACTCCTGGCCTCTAGAAATCCTCCTGTTTCAGCCTTCCAAGTAAGTAGCTGAGACTACAGGTGCACCCGGAGAGAGCAGCCTTTGTGTTTCTGCCACCCATCTCCCTCTTCCTGTACCAGTAGGGCCTGAGCTGGGGCAAGGTGGGGCGATGAGCTAAAGCATATTCAATTTTTGAGATTTTTTTTTTTGAAAGCCCTGCCAGGTCCCAGGGTCATGCTGTTGACCTTTCCAGGCCCCAGAACCATGAGTTTCTTTCTTTCTAAACTACCTAGTCTGGGGTATACTATTATAGCAGTAGAAAATGAACTAAATAACTAGTCTGTCACCTCCGGAAAAAAATTTAAAATGCAGGAAAGTAGAAAACTTGTAAAAAAAATGGCCATCATTTGTAATTCAGCTACTATAATTAACTAGCAATGATGTGCTTCTTTCTGGTCTGTTTTTCTTTGTACGTATTAAGGCAGCAGTTGAAAGCATACTGTTCATATGGTGCTGAAACCTGTTTCATTTCTCTTAATATTTTATCCCAAGAATTTTTGCAAGTTATTAAGAAAAATTTAATAAATGCAGTGTTTGACTGCTAAGTATTTCCAGTTTTGGATATATCATAATTCATAGTTTCCTTCTTATGAGAATTTTAAACTTTTTTGGCATTTCATGTTCTTTGTTTTTGGTCGATCATTTTTCCTTATTTAAAATAATATTGTGATAAATGTTTCTATTCACAAGTTGTTGTCTGTATTTCAGGCTATTTTTTCGGTATCGTTTTTCCTTCTTCTTCTTGGTACTGAGGATTTAACCCAGGGGCCCTTAACCACTGAGCCACATTCCCAGCTCTTTTTATTTTTTATTTTGAGACAGGGTCTCATTAAGTTGCCCAAGCTGGTCTGGACGGAATCAATTTTTTTTTTTAAATTTTAATTTTGTTTCTCCAACACTTAATTGTGTATGTGCTGCTGGAGTTTGCACCCAGATCTTTCTGCATGCCGGGCAATTTCTCCAACTGCTGAGCAAGCTCCAGCCACCAAGCTGAATTGCTGATCCTCCTGCCTCAGCTTCCCAAGTTGCTGGGATTATAGGTGTGCGCCACTGAGCCTGGCTTTGGGAAAGTTTGTTAAAAGAGCATTTACTGGGCCCAGGGGGAGGAAAATTTTTAAGAATCTTAATTCAGGGGCTGGAATGGTGGGTGGCTTAGCAGTTATGGCGCTTGCCTGGTAGGTGTGGGGACCCGGGTTTGAACCCCAGCACCACATACACAACTAAATGTCAGAGCAACAAAAACCAGATGGAAAACTAAATAAAATTGATTCTCTTTCTCTCTCACTGTCCCTCTCTCTCTATAAAAACAACAACAACAAAATCTTAATTCATAATTCCAAATTCCTTTCCAGAGGGTAATATTAGATTGGCCTCTTATAAAAAGTATGTGACAATACTACATCAGGCCACTTTTTATTGATTGTTTTTTTTTTTTTTTTTTGAACCAGGAATTGAACCCAGGAGAGCTCAACTTCATCCTCAGTCCTTTTTCTTTTTTAATTTGAGACAGAATCTCCCTGAGTTGCTGAGGCTGGCTTGCATCAGGCCGTTTACCAGTGCTGTACAATACCAGTTCCTAAAGCCTTTTGGAATTTGAAAACAATGAAAGATTTCAACATTTCCAAGCGTTTCCTCTTGTAAAGTTAGTTTCCTTAGAGCCTTAGTTATGACATTTAAAAATCAGCAATGTTCACATCAACATCAACGGATTCCAGAACACGAGGGTTTAACAAATTGTTTCTTTCCCCTCTCCCTTCATGAGGTCTGCAGAAAGAGAATTTGCAAGAAGCAATGGATCGCACTTCTCACTCTTCTGATGACTAAAAACATTTGTCACCTGGCTGATGCTCATGAATGACCAGATTAGGAGATGGTGCCCATAACTCAGTCTTTCTTTTCTAAACGACAGAACCATTGACAGTTGTGATTTGATCTCTGAGTACAACTTTGCAGCTTTGTTAACTGCTGGACTGGAGTGGTGGGTGGCTCAGGGGTAGAGCGCTTGCCTGGCATGTGCCAGGACCCAGGTTCAAGCTCCAGCACCACATTCACAACTAAGTGTTGGAGAAACTGAAACCAGATGAAAAAGTATAAATAAAACTGATTCTTTTTCTCTCTCACTCTTGCTCTCTTTTAAAAATTATATATATAGATATATAACCACTTTTCTTCTTGAATACCGTCAGCCTTTTTTCGTTTGTTCTTTCTTTCTTTCTTTCAAGAAGGAGGGGCAGTGAGAAGAGAGAGAGAAAGAGAAAAGGAAATTTTTATTTAGTTTTTCACATGACTTTGTTCCTCCAACGCTGTGTTGTGTACGTGGTGCTGGAGTTTGAACCCACGTACTCGCACATGTCAGGCAAGTGCTGTAACTGCCGAGCCACCGCTCCAAGCCCCTTGGTTTCTTTTACTCTGCATTTTCCAAAGAATCTTCTCTTAAAAAGTTTTCCTCCTATCATTTAGGCGTGTTTCTGATTAGCACTACTGGATTTTGAAAACAATGATTCCAGATCGTGTGAATAATACATGGTGATCGCGAGAAAATTAAGCACATCTTTCATTGCAAAGATAAAAATGATCACAACCCTGCAACCATCAGACAGTACCATTAATATTTTGATATTTGCATTTCCATATTTTCTATATATATCAACGCATATTAATAAACATTTTAGCAAAACCGGATCCACTGCACACACATTCTATAATCTACTTTAACATTTTATATCATGTTGCGAATATTTTTCCCTGTGACAATACATACAAGTGTATCATTGTTCTTGATGGCTGTATAGAACTCCATTGTGCGAATACATCACAATTTCGACAGTCACAGACGTTGAGAGTTTCGGTTGCTTCTATACTGCTATAAAGAACATCTTTGTATGTATATATTTGTGCACTCAGCTGATTAATGCTTTAAAATAAATTCAGAAAATTAGAATTTTGGAGTCAAAGAACGGGAGTTATGCTTCTGATAAATATCCTTTTGTCCTTCAAGAAGGGCTGCCAGGGAACACTCCCACCAGGGTGGGTGAGAGCCCTGGTTTCTAGGCGTCACAGGTCTCTGGCTCCACCGTGCTTTCCCAACTCACTTGGTTCCAGGCAGGATGACTTCCCTCCTGCTCCCTGAGGGTGTCTAGCACTTCATCACCTCAGGGACAACAGGTGGTCCCTCAGCTGGACATCCAGGTGGCCACACTCTCACTTTCTTCTGCGCAGAGCCTGCTGTTCTTAGAATTATCTTTCCTTCTGCCTTCTGGCCAGCTAGTCCCTTTCTCTTCTGTATCTCTCCTCACATAGGAAGGTAAGGTTCCAAGCTCAGGCACAACCAATGCACCTCTGGATGCTGGCCCCTGGGGACATACGCACGCAGATCTCTCCACGGAAAGGTACTCACTGATTGAATAAAGGATAATCATTAAACTTTATTAGGTCAACAGATGAAAAATGATGTCTCACTATTGTTTCAATTTACATTTGATTATTAATTAAAAGGAGCTGTTTCATGAGTTTTGGCCATTCATTTTTCATATTTTACGGATGACTCATTTGTTTCCTTTATCTTTCTCTTGAGGTGTGTGTGTGGTTTTTTTTTTTTTT
>PVKS010007785.1:0-71330 GCA_004027875.1 Aplodontia rufa | reverse complement strand
TTTTCTGTGAAATTAAAATATGAAACATGGTTTGTTCCATCCAACATGTATCACCCCATACACACCGGTAAGCGCAGAATGACATTTAAATGGTGACCATGTTGATCTTTGTGACCTTGGGAAAGACTTTAAGCTTCATTGTATTTTTCCCACCCATAAAAGTATCCTTATTAAGATATATTCAAGATACTCAGTGCTGTTGAAGAGAGAATATGGACCATAAGATGCTATCAGAACAACCAAAACTACTGTACGACCAACTGACAGGCTGCACAGAGCATTCTCACCTAGCTCTACCTTCTTGGCAGCCAGCAGCCTTTTCCACTCATGCCCAAGGTGGGAGGAAATCCCACTACACCCATGTGGGCTATGTACCTGCAAATACTGTCCCCAGACACAGGTGGTCTCCAGATGTCTTTTATGTTAAGCAGACATTTGATAGTTTGGTCAGAGGAAAAAGTTACCAAATAATTCTGTTTAAATAGAATTCAGAAATTTGAAATGGAATATTAAATGCCACTGATTTTCAGATATTTTATTACATTATAATATTATTACTTTAATAGTCATTGAAGTTTTTAAATTGCACATACACTTCAAAGATTTCATTAATTCATCTTATTACCTGTTATTATTAATAGGATATAATATCTAATTTGGTATCTAGGAAAGGAATAGATTTAAAAATTAACTGCCTTCTAAACTATCAACTAAAATATGCCACCAGGAATTCCATAGCATTTTGCAGTTTACAAATGCTTTCAGCTTCATTTTAACCACACTGTGAGATTGATAAGGCAAGTATTCTATTATTTAGAAGAAACTAAGCTCCAGAAATTTAAGTGCTGCTGACCAAGGAAGAGATAGCTTCTGATCCATTAGTAACTCTATAAAAATTTGGGATATAATACAAGAAAACCAAGAAGCTATAATACTTCACAAAAATGATTTAGAGAATTTTTGTTGTTGATTTTGTTTTTTAGACTATTTTGTACTGAGAATGAGGTACAAACTACATTTAAACATTCATAAGAAATTTTCTTTGTTTTATTATATGGTTCATGAATTAGCTGAGACATAAAGATTGATATTACTTTTGCATGGGGTGGGGGAGTGTTTTGTTTTATTTCGGTTTGGTTTTTTGTGGTACTAGAAATTAAATCAGGGGTGCTATACCATGGAGCTACATTTCCAGTTCTTATTTTTTTTTTCTAGACAATATATCACTAAATTGCCAAGGCTAGACTCAAACTTGCAATCCTCCTGCCTCAGCTCCCAGGGTAGCTAGGATTACAAGCATTTGCCATGGCTTGCACTGTTGATATCCCTACCCCATCCCCTACTGGGGATTGAGCCCAGGAGCACTCTACCACTGACATACATCCCCATCCCTTTTTATTTTGAAACGGGGTCTTACTAAGCTGATGAACAATATTTCTTTTGTAAAAAGGAGTATCACTCTATGACACCAATAATACAAAATAAAGATAGATTTTCTATTACTTCAGTCAGGGCTCCTTAATAGTTCTTAAATGAATTGTCTTACCTATTCCTTCAGGGCCAAAATTCTCAAGTTTTAATATGAAAAAGGATATCAGGATATTTTAATAAGAATCAAAGCCAGATGCAGCAACTTAGTGAGATCCTGTCTCAAAATGAAAATATAGAAACGGTCAGGGATGTTGTAGCTCAGTGTTTAAGTGCCCCTGAGTTCAATCTTGGTATGAAAAAAAAATAGTGAAAGAAGAACCATTGTGCAAACAGCTGATTGTGGAGCCAGCTCTTTTCATCACTTGTTGATGGTTGATGGTTTTCATCACTTGTTTAAGAATAAAATCAATGGTATGTTGCTGGGTATATTCTTACATCATATGCTAATGAGTGAAACAAAGCATGAAGAATCCAGGGATGGAATGAAGCCAGACTGGAGCAGGGAATCTTTCTCCATCACATCTGTGTGCCATATTGGTTGGTTAGCATTTGCCGAAGCACTGAATATACTCACAGTGAGTTTGTCTATTGTTTCTGTAAAATCTGATAGTGCTCTTGGCTCTTGCTGAAATTCCTAATGATTTATTGTGGACTTGTGTTTTCTAAATTACCAGAGGCAAAGTCTAAGGAAATAAAATAATGAAGTGTTGAACATCACGTGTAATTTAAGTTTTTCATCAAGTTGTATGTAAACATGTGGTGAAAAAGTTCACACAGCATCCCTCCCACCTAGAAAACTGATATGATTTCTGTGGTCAATTTTTAAAGATTCTGCTTTATTTTTATTATTTTACAATTTGTGGCAAATATTTTTTTGAGTGACTGAAATATTCTGATCCACATATTTCCTTGAATTTAAGTATGACAGCCCACATGGGGAAGAAGACTAAGAAATGTGATGGAGAGTTTTGAAAGCTAAGTTCACAATATTGGCCCATTAGATGGGCCAATATTTATTTTGCACTAAAATCATCCAAGGACAATTCATAATTTACCAATCCACAGAATAAAAGTAAGTTTATGGACAGAATTTTCTCAAGACTGTTTCCCTACCATCCACTTCCATAAATTTGTTGACAGCTGCCACACTTGTCTGCAAATGAGATTACCAGAAAATAATTAAAACAATAAACTGATAATAAATGAATATTTGGTTAAGTTTTAATAGTGTATTTTTCTGACATATACATGGGTAAAATTTTTCTGATAAATTTTTCCTAATTCACATGACATTAATAAACACCAACATATTTCAGCATGTTTCTATTAAAAGTGACCTGACTTCTATTTTTGCTGGGGAAAAAAATGTTTTTGAAATGATGGTAGGTAAAATTCTTAAATGTCTCCTAGGCAAAAAAAAATTCCCATAAATTAAGTAATAAAAGATTAATTGAAGTATTACACACAAATATATAATGAGGTTTTTATAACTGAATAAAGAAAAGGGAAATAGGAAAAATGGAGGACTAGTATAGGTGTCACTCAACTGCAACTCCACATGTCCAGTGGTCCCCAAGATGGAAAAGTGAACTGTGTAGAGCAACAGTGATGTCCATTAGACTCGTCCACAGTGTATGATAAGTATCTGCAAATCCATTTAATTATTTTTCACTGTAAAAACATGTTGACCAAAGTTTTTGTGTGTGTGTGTGTTTTGTTTTGTTTTGTTTTGCCTTTTTTTTGTTTTGAGGCAGTCTCACTTTGTCACCCAGACTGGTCTCAAACTCCTGCGCTCAGGGGATCTCCTACCTCAGCCTCCTGAGTAGTTGGAAACTGCAGGAATGCACCACTGTGCCCAGCCACCAATCAAGCAATCTTTTCACTCATAATTCATTTTCTTAAGTTTTTGGAATCTTACAGGATAAGTTGGTTTGTGAAGAATGCATAAGGCAGCCCCACGTACCTATGCCCCGCATTCCTGTTGGGGCCTATTTGAGTCCCGCAGGAAGGCAATCAGGACACAACTGGTAAGAACCGCGTCTAGAGCAGCCCTGCTCAGGACCATCCAGGAGAGGTTCCCCCACCGGAGCAGCCCCACCTACCAATGCCCCCTGTTCCTGTTAGGGCCTGTTTGAGTCCAACCAGAAAGTAGGACTACATTTTCGAAGGTTCAGATTTGCAACCTTGAGCCTGGAACCAAAAGGGAGAGCAACATAAGGACCCAGGCAGAAACAGCATTTGGAAGAAGGTGATCGTCAAAGAGTTGGTGACTGATCTGACCCTTTGACTTTCAAGGAAAAAACACCTGGAGAACTGCCTCCCTTCCCCTCAGGAAATCTCAATTCAGAGATCACAAGAAGTTCTTCAAAACTGAAGACTCAAACAAGGAGAGGTTCACCTCAAACCCAAAACTCCCCTAAAAACCATGCCGTGGATAGGGGTGGAGATGAAAACCTTGAAAATATTATCAATGATCTGATTACTAAAAGTAACAATGAGCTAAAAGAAGATATAATAAAGGGACTAAGTGAGAAAACTCAAGAGGTGAAAAACATTATTACTAAAGAAATACACATACTCAAAAGGAAGTAACCAAGCTAAAATCTGCAGTCAATGACATGAGAGGAACCATGGAAGAATTTAATAATAAACTAACTTCTATAGAGAACAGAACCTCAGCTCTTGAATAAAGAACTTCTGACAATGAGGACAGGCTGAGCAAGCTAGAGCGCACGGATGAAAAAAAAAACTCATAGAACACGAATAATTTGAAAAATGTCTGGGATGAAATGAGAAAAAACAATCTTAGAGTAATTGGGATACAGGAAGAAATTGAAACACAAACGAATAGCATAAGGAATATTCTCAAGGAAATTGCTAAAGAAAATTTTGCCCATGTAAAAATAGAGTCAGATATGCTCATCCAGGAAGCTTATAGGACACCCAATAGGCCTAATCAAATGAGAAACTCACCAAGACACATCATATTCAAAAATGTACAATAGGGAAATCAAGGAAAGCGGCATGGGAGAAATATGAAATCACATTCAGAGGCAAACCAATAAGAATCACATCTGACTTTTCAGTTCAGGCTCTGGAAGCAAGATCATGGAAGGAGATCTTTCAGCACCTGAATGAACACAACATGCAGCCAAGAATACTATACCCAGCAAAACTCAGCTTCAAATTTGAGGGGGAAATAAGAACTTTTCAGGATAAGAACAAACTTGCAGTATTTGTGAACAGAAAGCTAGCATTACAAAGAATTCTCAAAGATAAATTCCAGATAGAAGAACAAGCTAATATTCCTGAAAACCCACAAACAGGAAATTCAAAAAAGGTACATGCTATCAATAGACAACTAAGTCACCACAGAATTTACCAATAAAACACAATGAATATGAACCACAACCACATAACAGTTCTAACACTGATTATAAATGGTCTCAATGCACCAATCAAAAGACACAGACTAGCATATTACATCAAAAAACAACATCCAACAACATGCTGCTTACACAATGGAGTTCTACTCAGCTATCAGAAACAATGATTTTGCGTCTATTGAAGATAAATGGATGGCACTGGAAAAAATGCTGAGCAAAGTTAGCCAAACCCAAATAGTCAAGGGCCAAATGGTATCCCTCATTTGTGGATGCTGGACCTAAATCCAGGCTTGGGAGTACAGTAGACAAACTCTTGTATTAGATCCATAGAACAAAAATTGCAAAATGTTAATATTTATGAGATAACAGTTGCAAGATACTTCTTAAGATATTTGAACAAGCTATGCTGCATACCTGTACAAAAACATAAAATTTTAATCCCATTGTCAAATGTTTTGAAGAATAACAAGGGATGATAGAAAGGGAGAAGAGAAAGTGTTGGAACTGAGATAAAGGAAGGTACATTCCAAGCAGTTATAAATGTCACTGTATATAATATATATATATATATATGTAAAATGTTCTTCATAGGAATATGAATTGTGTCACTGTATTTGCATTTTTTAGGAACAATATAGGACCCAGAAGAAAAGCAAGACATTGGGGATGGGAGGAGGGTGGTAGAGGGGTGTGGACTGTGTATATTGATCAAATTGTATTGCCAATTTGTGTGCATCTAGGAATATGTGACAACTAATCCCATCATTATGTAAAAGTATAATTCATATATATATATGTGTATATATACATATATATATATAAGCTTGATGGGGAGGAGAGGGTGTAGCTCAGGGGTTGTGCCCTTGCCTAGCAAGTGCAAGGCCAAGTTTCATCCATAGCACCACAAAGAAAACAAAAAGCACTGAGACTTTTACTTTATCATCTCATATTAAAAGAAAATAACATTTTGTAACAAATATGTATAGGCAACAAAATACTTTCACATGTATTGCCTATTGTCAATTTGGTTCTGAATCACTTTTAAAAAATTTTTTTATTAAGGAGATGTTATTATACAATCATAAATGCATATAAAATAACAGTAAGATATGCTTTTGTTCTTAAAGCAAAATTATCCCCACATCACCCACACTCCAGTCTCTTGGTTCTTCTACATTTCACCTCTACAAATGATATAAATGCTTAGATTGTGAATTTTCCAGAATTAAATGATTGCATAAGTATTATTTGGATTCTTGAGGGGTAAAGAGTATGCTACATTACTAATTGTCTCCCTAGATCCCTCCCTATCAACCCTCCCTCACCACTTCCCCTCATCCCCCTCCCTTCCCCACATATCTGTGTTTGCCCTAGATTATTTGTTTCTACACCTTTGCTGGGTCTAACACATGGGTCTGACAACATTTCAACCAAGCCTGGGTTTAGTTCCAGCCTCCATAATTGAGGGAAAACGTTCAACCCTTGACTCTGGCTTTGGCTGACTTCGCTCAGCATGATTTCTTCCATTGCCGGCAATTTACCTTCAAAGGTCATAATATCATTTCTAGTTGATATGTAGAATTTTATTGTATGTATGTACCACAGTTTTGAATCCATTCATCCAGTGAGGGCCATCTGGGTTGGTTCCATATTTGAGCTGCTATGAACATAAACTTTGCTGTGTTGATGTAATATGCTGATTCTATCTCCTCTGGGAAAATACCCAGAAGAGGGATGGCTAGATCTTATAGCGGATCTATCCTTAATTTTTTAAGGAGACTCCACACTGCTTTCCAGAGCAGCTGTACCAGTCTGCAGTTCCACCAATAATGTGTTAGTGTTTGTATCTCCTCACAACCCCATCAGCATCTGTTATTGTTTATATTCTTCATCTTTGCTAATCTGACTAGAGTGAGGTGAAATCTTAATGTAATTTTGATTTGCATTTCTCTGATTACTAGTGATTTAGAACACTTTCTTGTGTATTCATTGGCTTGCTCAATTTCCTCTGCTGAGAAGTTTCTATTAGCTCTCTGGTATATTTATTCATTGGATTGTTTCTTTCTTTTTCTTTCTTTCTTTCTTTTTTTTTTTTTAAAGAAAGAGGGGACAGAGAGAGAGAGAGAGAAGCAATTTTTATTTAGCTTTTCATATGATTTTCATTCCTCAGACACTTTGTTGTGTATGAGGTGCTGGAATTTGAACTCAGGTCCTCGTGCTTGCCAGGAAAGCACCGTAACCACTGAGCCACCACTCTAGCCCCTTCTTTGTGTTTTTGATATTAAGTTTTTTGAGTTCTTTGTAAATTTTGGATATTAGTCCCCTGTTGGAGGAAGCACAGGCCATGATTATCTCCCATTCTGTAGGAAGTCTCTTGACAATTTTGACCATTTTCTTGGCTGGGCAAAGGCTTTTAGTTTAATGGTGTCCTACTCATTGATTTTTTACTTTAATTCTATTCTTTGGGATTCTTGCTTAGAAAGTCTTTGCCTACTCCCAATTGCTAAGATTGTTGGTCCCAAATTTTCTTCTAACAGTTGTATGGTAGCTGGTTTAATTCCTAATTCCTTTACACATTTGATTTTATTTTTGTGCAAGGCAAGTGATAGGGATCTAATTTCAACTTCCTACACATGGGTGTCCAGTTTGTCCAATACCATTTGTTGAACAGGCTGTCATTCCTCCATGTTATATTTTGACCCCCTTGGTCAAAGATCAGATGTTTAAAGATTTGTGGGTCTGTCTCAGAGTCTTCTATACTATTCCATTGGTCTTCATTCCTATTTTGATACCAGTACCATGCTGTTTTTGTTAGTACAGTTCTATAGTGTAGTTTTAGATCTGGTATTGTGAATCCACCAGTTTTGTCTTTCTTGCTTAGTAATGTTTTGTCTCTTCTGGGTTTCTTGTTGTTCCAAATGAATTTGAGAATTGCTTTTCTATATCTTTAAAGAATTACATTAGTATCTTGATGGGGGATTGCATTGAATCTATGTAGTGCTTTTGGCAGAATGGCCATTTTTATTATATTAATTCTGCCTAACCAAGAGCATGGAACATCTTTCCATCTTCTCAGATCTTCTTAGATTTCTTTCTTCAATGTCTTGATAAATTTTCATTGTAGAGGACTTTTACTTCCCTTGTTAGATTAATTCCCAAGTATTTTATTCTTTTTGAGGATATTGTGGATGGGATCATTTACCTGATTTCTTCTTCTGTCCTATTATTATTGTTAGTGTATAGGAAATCTATTGATTTATGTGTATTGATCTTAAAGCCTGTCACTTTGCTAAATCTTTTTTTTTAATTTTTTTAAAAACATTTTTTTAAAGAGAGAAGGACAGTGAGAGAGAGAGACAGAGAGAATCAGTTTTTATTGAGTTTTTCACATGGCTTTCATTGCTCTAACACTTAGTTGTGTACGTGGGTGCTGGAGTTTGAACCCGTGTACTCAGGCTTGCTGGGCAAGCGCAATAACCACAGAGCCACCGCTCCAGCCCCTGCTAAATCTGTTTATAAGCTCAAGTAGTTTTCCGGTGGAGCTTTTTGGATCTTCCAGGTATAGGATCACATCATCAGCAAAAAGGGGTAGTTTGACTTCCTCTCTTCCTGTTCTTATCCCTTCATTTTCCTTCTCTTGCCTGGTTACTCCAGCTGGGGTTTCAAGGACTATATTGAATAAAAGTGAGAGCAGACAGCCTTGTCTTGTTCCAGAGTTTAGTGGAAATGCTCTCAGCTTTTCTCCATTTAGTATTAAATTAGATGAGGGTTTAGTATATATGGCCTTTATAAAGTTAAGTTCCTTTGATACCTATCTTCTGTAGAGCTTTGAGTATATATGGGTGCTGGATTTTATCAAAGGCCATTTCTGCATCAATTTATATGATCTTATGGGTTTTTTAAATGTCCTTAATTCTGTTTAAGTGATGAATTACATTTATTGATTTGTGTATGTTGAACCAGCCTTGTATCCCTGGCATGAATCCCACTTCATCATGGGGAATTATCGTCTTGATGTGTTTTTGAATGGAGTTTCTTAGAACATTATTAAAGATTTTTGCATCAATGTTCATCAGGGATATTGATCTATAGTTTTCTTTTTTTTTTTTTGATGTGTCTTTGTTGAGTTTTGATATGAGAGTTATGGTTGCCTCATAAAAAGTGTTTGAGAGAGTTCGCTCCTTTTCAGTTTCTTGGAATAGCTTAATAAGGAGAGGTGTGAGCTCCTCCTTATAGGTGTGGTGAAACTCAGTGAGGAATCCATCTGGTCCCTGGTTTTTCTTCTTTGAAAGACTTTTAATTGCTATATGGATTTAAATGCCTGTTATTAGACTGTTTAGGATTTCAATATCATCGTGTGTCAATGTGGAGATGTTGTATCTGTCTAGAAATTTATCTATTTCTTCCAGATTATCATATTTAGGGGAGTTTCATTTTTCAAAATATGGTCTGATAATTTGTTGGATTTTTATGGGGTCAGTGGTGATTGTCCCCTTTTCATTGGTGATTTTGTTGATTTGCTTCATTTCTCTCCTTCTCTTAGTGAGATTTGTAGGGGTCTATCAATTTTATTTTTTCAAAGAACCAGCTCTTTGTTTCATCAATTCTTTTTTTGTTTTGTTTTGTTGTTGTTGTTCTCCATTTCATTAATTTCGGCTCTGATCTTGATTATTTCTTGTCATCTGCTGGTTTGGGGCTTAGATTGTTCTTCTTTTTGTAGGGATTTGAGGTGGAGCATAAGCTTATTTATTTGAGATCTCTCCTTATTTTTATTTTTTTATTGTAATTTTTTTCAGGGCTGAGGACCGAACTCGGGTCCTTGTGAATGCTAGGCAAGTACTCTACCACTGAGCTAAATCCCCAACCCCCTCTCATTTTTAATGTAGGCATTCAGTGCTATAAATTTTCCCCTCAGGAATGCTTTCATGCTGTCCCAGAGGTATCAATATGTTGTGTCTTCATTTTCATTCACTTCCACAGTTTTCTTAATTTCTGTTCTCATGTCTTCTTGGATCTATTCTTCATTTGATAGGGTACTAATCAATCTTCTTGTATATGTGTGTTTTCTGTTATAAGTTTTACTGTTAATTGCTAGGATCATGGCATCATATCTGATATGATACATGGAATAATATCTACTTTTTTATATTTGCAGAGATTTCCTTTGTGAATGAAGATATGATCTATTTTGGAGAATGATCTATGTGCTGCTGAGAAGAAGATATATTCAGTCAATTTGGGGTGGAATATCCTATAAATATCTGTTAAGTCCATTTGATTTATGAAGTTGTTTAGGCTGGAGATTCTTTATTGATTTTTTGCTTTGATGATCTGTCTATTGGTGATAGAGTAGTATTAAAGTCTCACAATATTATTGTGTTGAGGTCAATAAGTGGTTTAATGTCATGGAGGAATTTATTCACGTAGTTGGGAGCATTGGTGTTTGGAGTATATATTTACTATGGTTATATCTTCCTGTTGTATTTTTCCCTTTACTAGGATGCAGTGGCCTTTCTTATCTCTTCCGATTAGTTTAAGTTTGAAATCTACTTTGTCAGATATAAGTGTTGCAACATCAGCTTACTTTCTTGGGCCACATGCCTGGTAGATATTTTCCCATCCTATCACCTTCAATCTTTGGATATCCTTGACTGTAAGGTGGGTCTCCTATAAGCAGCATATTGCTGGATTTTGGTTTTTGATCCAATCTGATAATCTGTGTCTTAGTATTGGTGTGCTGGGACCATTCAAATCCAGTGTTAGGACACTTATGTGGTTGTGGTTCATAGTCATCATGTTTTATTAGTAAATTCTGTGCTGCCTTGGTTGTCTATTGATAGCATCTACCTTTATTGAATTTCCTCTGTTTGTGGGTTTTGAGGAGTGTTTCATTGTCCTTCTATTTGGAGTTTATTGTTGAGGATTCTTTGTAATGCCGGTTTTCTGTTCATGAATGCTGCAAGTTTGATCTTATCATGAAAAGGTCTTATTTCCCCTTCAAATTTGAAGCTGAGTTTTGCTGGGTATAATATATTTGGCTCCATGTTGTAGTGGTTCAGACTACAACAGATCTCCTTCCAGGATCTTCTTGCTAAGAAGTCAGAGGTGATCCTTATTGGTTTGCCTCTGAATGTGTTTTGACATTTGTCCCTTTTAATATTCTTTCCTTGATTTCCCTGTTGTACATTTTTAATATGATGTGTCTCGGTGAGCTTCCCATTTGATTAGGCCTATTGGATGTCCTATATGCTTCCTGGATGAGCATTTTTTATTCTATTTTAATATGGGAAAAATTGTATTTAACTACTTCAATGAGAATTTTTTTATTCAGAAATTTATTTGTTGAACAATCAAACAAGCTTCTAATGAAATAATATAATATATATATAAATTCTGAAAATTAGATTTGTCCCCAAGAGCCCCCCTAATTACCCACCCTTATCACTCCCCCCTCCTCCTGCCCAATACATCTCTACAAATGCCTTAGGTTGTATGATATTACACCTTATCTGGACTTAAAACATGATAATAGACCTCCGAGAATTTTCTTTATGTCATTACTTTGGGTTTCAATTTCTTCTTGTATCCCAAGTACTCTTATATTGTTTCTTCTGATTTCATCCCAGACATTTTGAAAATTCTGCTCATTCTGTGAGTTTTTTTTTTCTGCATTCCACACACACACACACTTAGTCAGTCTATCCTCTGACTAAGTTCTGTTATTTCTTTTTTCAGCATGTCTGTTTCTTTGATAATAGAGTTTTTCATCTCTTGAGTTTTTTTATTTAATCTCTTCATTATATCTTCTTTTAGTTCATTGTTCCTTTTAGTAATCAGATTGTTGTTGATAATTTTTTTTTTTTTGGTAGGTTTTCATCCTGCTCCCTATCCTTGGGCTCCTTATTAAGCGATTTTTAGGTTTGAGGCAAACCCTTTCTAGTTTAGTTCTTCATTTTTGAAGAGCTTCTTCTAGATCTCCATATTGAGATTCCCTGAGAGGGGAGTTCTTGGGTGCTTGCCAGGCCCCAGAGTGTCTATGGCACTTTCCTGACCTGGACCAGAAGAGGCCAGCTTCAGTGATCAGGTTGACAGGGGATGCTCCAGGAGGGGTTGCTCCTTGGGGCTGTCCTGGGTGTGCCCCAGATCAGAAAAGGCCTGGCTTGCTGGGTTAGGTGGTGAGGGAGCTTTGTCCCACAGGGGGTGACCTGGGTGCTTGCCAGGCCTGGGCCAGAAGAGCCTGAATCACTTCTTGAGGCTTGAACAAACCTAGACTGGCCAATACAAATCAATTTTGGGGACTTGCAGACCCAGGAATCAGACCTTTTATTATGTTGATTTCACAAAGACTTAAAAAATGTTAAGCAAAAAATAAATGATTAATAATTCAATAAACAACATTATTGCAAGACATATGCAAGAATATTTATAGGAGCATTATTTTCATTAATATCCCAAACTCAAAGCATCTGAAATGTCCATAAGGAGTAACGTGGGGTTCTGGGCTGGAGCAGTGGCTCAGCAGTTACAGTGCTTGCCTGACATGCACAAGGACCCGGGTTCAAACCCCAGTAGTATGTATTCAACTAAGTGTCAGTGAAACAAGGCTCAGATGAAAAAATAAATAAAATTCATTCTTTCTTTCTCAGTCTCTCTCTCTCTTAAAAAAATGAGCAAAATAGATAAATCAATTGTGGTATAGTCATTAAGTGTGATACTCATGGCAATGAAAAGAAACCACTGCAACAAACAACAAATATGATAACTGACAGATACGTTGTTGGTTAAAAGAAGCAAATCACTAAAAATTTTATTTATGTATTGCACCAAGAAGTTTAAAAAAATCTGATTTAGATCAGAATAGTGGCTATTTGGGGAGATGCATAACTTGTAGCAGGGCATAAGAAAGTCAACTGGAGTCCTAGAAATGTACTACACTTTGATCTGAGTGGTAATTATACAGGTATATGTATATACATATATACATATTGTTAGAAATACCGAGGAGTTGTAGAAATCAAGCATGTGTTCAGAAGTAGTTGGGCCAGGCAAATTTTACTTGTGACAGAAGAGCACACTGCAGCACCTGTCTATCAAGCATGCGTGGGTGGGCAGTCTGCATGTTTGTATCCTCTAACCTGACCCAGCACTGCCCTTTGCTCTGAAAGGAGGAGTTATATTATGCACAATTAGCTAATTTTAAAACTGAAACAGGAAAATGGCTACAATTTGATCCAATTAAGGCTGAATACTGTCTATTTCTCACAATACATATGTATGTATAGACATTTAGACGTTTGTATATGTATTTATTGAGTTTTTCCCTTTAGATGTATTTCATTGAATATAATTTATACCCCAATAAAAAGACAACTTAGCAAAACCCTGTCTCAAAGTAAAAAGTAAAATGGACTGGGGATATAGTTCAGTGGTACAGCACTCCTGGGTTCAATTCTTAGTACCCCCCCAAAAAAAAAGTTTTTGTTGGGAAAATACCTCCATAAGCACCTGGGGGCAAAGTGGTGGGGAGATAGCATACAAATAATGTATCAGGAGCCCAGGCAACCAAACACAAGATTTTTCTGCATGGGAAAGAAACTGAAATTTTTATGCCAAACCAGAGATCTGTGCCTTTGAAATGACAGACATTGGAAGACTATATAGGGTAAGGCAATCAGTTAAACATCCTCCAGCCATGGGGGTAAGACCAAGGACTTTTAGTGAAAAAGGATGCTTAATATTCAGTTCTATGTTATTTACGTTGCTAAGGTTCTTAATGTTTTACCTCCAAAAAGACCTTCAAAGGTGAGTGTTGTAAGGAAAGAAACAAAATGAAGGAAATAAAGAGAGAGGAGAGCAGGGGCTCAACAGAAACAGAGGTTTATTAGGGAAAAACCTGCAGAGGGGGACCCAATGGAGTCTAGGGCCCACCTGCAGCTTACAGCCTTGGGTAGATATAAAGGGAATGATGGGAGAGGGGGCCAAAGTGTGAATTTTCTGGTCAAACTCAGATTTTCAGTAGGTGAGGATTAAACTGAGTTTTTCAGTAGGGTGGGGGATCCTCTGATAAGGGCCTGAGGCAATAGGTTCCAATGAGGGCCTGTAGATTTCAAAACAATGAGTAGGGGTTTTGCTGCCTGGCTGAGTGGCTTCTGGTAATTTTCCATATCCATCAAGTGTTTTTCTGGGAAATTGCAGAAAGGTTGATTCCTCATCTGGACAATGTTGTGGAGAGTCCAGGGAAATGAGGAGCCAGATGTCAGACCTCCTTGAGAAGATAAGCCCTGAGCAATCAACAGTCTGGAGTGAAAACAAGGACTGAGCCATCTCATGGAGCAGGAAGCCTCTGGCTTCTGTATCATACGATTTATCAAGAAATTTCACAAGGTGCATGCAGGACTGACATAGCTTCCATGCTTTCTCCTTTATTTCTCCACGTATTGGAATACATCAGTAATCCAGAGAATTGTGGCTTTTATTTTTCTATATTTAATTGAACCTACAATCTCAATGTAACATACTTCAAAATGCTCTGAATGAAGCACTCAGGTTCCTCAGGCCTAAAAGGAAAAGGAAACTTCTGCACTGCAGAGATTTCATAAAACAGGTTGACGGAACTATCTGTGAACCTCTCCTAATGTCAGCATTGCATGGACCCACCTCTGTGTGGCTCTTTCTCCACCATCTCTCCCATCCATGCAGGGAAGAGAGGGATGATTTCCTTCTCATCTTAACTGAGAAAGAGAGGCTTGAAGGAAACCACATAGGGAGTTTGGCATATGTCTCTGAGAAGATGGGGGCACAGGAACTAGCACCAAGTAAAAAAATCTGAGGGTAAGAGGCTTTGCAGAACTCAGAGACCAGGATGCTCTGTTGTAATTGCATTCACTTCATGCAAACCTGCTGCTCAACCATTAGTGGCTCATTTTAAAAGGGACACTTTTTCCTTCCTCTTCTCCCTCACCCCCTATCTAACTAACCACAGGGGGGAAGGAAGATTAACATTCTTCCCATCCTAGGCCCGGTTGTCTGTCCTTCAGTTCATGGATTACAGGAATGAAGAAATTCAGACTTGGGAGCTGGTAGCAGCAGGTCTAAGAAACAGCTTTCCCTCAAGGCTAGTATCTGAATATGAACTATGACTTTTGATAGGCATAATTGAAGCTTAATCATTGTATTTCACTTTTTAAAGCCCTTTGTTCTCCCAAGAAGCCTCTGAGACTTGAGTCTGCTGTGTTCTCATGTGCTAGCAAATCAATAATTTTTTTTCCTTTTCCTCAAAACCTTATTATTAATGGAGCAGCCACAGGGACAAGAACTGAGATTTCAGTATCACTGTGAATGGCACCTCTTCAGAGCCTGGCAGAATGAGGATGCCCTGGTGCTCTCCATGGACCAGACATGGACCTCACAAAAAAGACAGTCACTTTAGAATGTACTTTCCCTCTAGGCAAGTAATGCTGGAAACTGAAAAATATATAGTTAAAACCCACAAGTTGGGCTGGAGTGGTGGTTCAGTAGTTATAGCACTTGCCTGGCACATGCGAGGACATGGTTCCAAACCCCAGCACCACATACACAACGAAGTGTCAGAGCAACGAAAGCCACATGAAAAACTAAATAAAATTGATTCTCTTTCTCTTAAAAAAAAAACCACAAGTGGACATAAAAGTAAAACCTCTGTTGAGAAGAGGGAATCTCTGAAACTCTTCCCTCCCTCAAACAATCGCTGCAGATAACTTCCAACATACCCAAAGGCCTCTGCACCAGATGAAAGACATAAACAGCCTGTTAAGACTTGGACCTTTGTCTCACAAACCACCTGTCCATCAGAGAAAATGTGAAAAGGTATCAAAAGAAAGGAAACTCTGTCCTCCTTGCCCACTACACACCCAAAGATAAACCAGGGAAGAGCTAAGGGAGGTAAGAGGTTTTCAACATGAAAGGAGTTTGGAGTTTGGCGCTTAGAAAAGATTAGGTTTTTATTTCCTGAAGGTGAATAGGAATGCTATAAGATATGCTTATTATTTAATTCAAGAGCAGAGGGAAAAAGTTGACAGAATTGTCTTGAGGGGGATCAAGGTGAGAAATTAATTGCTTTCCGCTTGTACCTGTACCCAGTCCTGCTCATCCGATGAACCGGTTCCACTGGGGCAAGGTTTGGTTGAAGTCAATGTCAGCGCCTGCCACTGAGATACCAGAAAGGGTTTCCTTTTCCCTTTCTCTCTCTTTCTATTTCATTTCCTGCTGTTTTTGTTACAAAATCATTATATGAGTAAAAGATCCAAAGTGCAAGATAGGCCACTGGATTTTAATATGACACAGAACAAACAGTTCATTCATATAGTTTCAAATTTCATATTACAATCAGCCTTTAGGAATCTGCCATTTACCAAGTTTTTATTTAATATCAAAGAAGAATATGGACAACTCTCTAAAAAGTCATTTAAAATACTTCCTTCTCCCATTTTCACCCCCCACCTTCCAACAAATGTCCATGTGAGACCAGATTTTTTCCACATACATGAAAAAAAAACCACAATGCATTAATTAAATGCAGAAACAGGTATAAGAATTACCAGTCTTCTATTAAGCCAGATACAAAAGAGGTTTGAAAATATGTAAAATAATGCCACCCTTTTAAGTACAAATGGCCAACAAATGTTCAATGCCTTTAACCATCAGGGAAATGCAAATCATCACTATACTTAGATTCCATCTCATTGCAGGCAGAATGGTAGTCATCAATATAAATAACAATAAATGCTGGTGAGAATGTGGGAGAAAAGGATTCCTTATACACTGTTGGTGGGAACATAAGCCACTATGGAAGTCAGTATGGGAGTTCTTAAAAAAAAAACTAAAAACAGAACTACCATATGATCCACCTACACCACACCTCAGTATTTATTCAAGTGAGGTACTCTAGAGATATATGCGTTCTCATATTTATAGCAGCACAGTACACATTAGCCAAGTTATAGAAGCAGTCTTGGTGTCTGTCAACAGAAGAATGGATAAAGAAAATGTGGTATGTATCTGGAGTTTTATTCAGCCACAAAGAAGACAAAAAATATATTTACAGGAAAATGGATGGAACTAGAAGCCATAATTTTGAGCAAAATAAGCCAGACTCAGGAGAGTATCAAACATTTTTCCCCTTATGTAGAAGCTAGAGAGAAAAAATGGGGGAAAAGGGACACCATGAAAGTAGAAGTGTGACAATTAAAGTAGAGAGAGGGAAGAGAAAGGTGGGACATTTGTGGCATCATCAACTTTTGTCAGATGCCCTGTGTGGAGTAGGAACTCTCTTAAGGTGCTTTTCACATCTGTAATGCTGAAGGACTGTTCTTCTTTTCCTGCCCATGCTCAGCAAATCAACTATTCTGGACTCTGATGAAGTCCATTCAAATAGTACACAGGTTTGGGGCTGGAGCAGTGGCTTGGTGGTTATGGCGCTTGCCCCGAATGCACAAGTGCATGGGTTCAAACCTCAGCACCCACATACACAACTAAGTGTCAGAGCAACAAAACCCTTGTGAAAAACTCAATAAAAATTGATCTTCTCTGCTTCTCTCTCTCTCTCTCTCTGTGTCCTTCTCTCTTCAAAAAAAAAAAAAAAATGTACACGGTTGGCCATGGCAGTACAGAGGGAATAGCATGTATGTAGCATAGGTGAGTATATTTGGGACAGACATCAGAGTTGGAAAGGAAAGGGCAGAACATCAGTTATCTAGTATTCTATAACCACCACAAAGTATAGGTGGCATATAACATTTGGCATTCATTTCTCCTATGACTGGGGATAGTTCTACCATCCCAGCTGAGCCCACCCTGTGTCTGCAGATTGATGGGAGGTTGGCTGGTCCAGGCAGAGCTCAGCTGGGGAGCTCAGCTTTCAATTGAATATCCAGTCAATTGGGGGTCCTCACAACAAGTTGGGCTCAGATCTGCTGTGTGTGTGTCAGTTCTGCGGTTCTGACTCACAGGCCAAGAGCCACAGAGGTCAAATCCTTCTTAAGGTAATGGCAGAAGCACAAAAGGACTTACAGAAAACTGTAATGCTATGACAAACCGCAAAACTAGTACACTGTCACTTCTGCCCATGTTCCATCAACCAGAGTAAATCAGATGGCCAAGGCCAAAGTCACAGAGCACAGAGCTACATACAGAGCCCAGTAGAGTCAGTCACATGGCAAGGGCGAGTGGTGGAGGCATAGAATGGTATAAAGAATGGGGCTAACAGGCAATAAACCACAGATAGGTAGAAAAAATAAGAATCTAAACCAAAACAGAGCACAAAAATACTGTAATTCCATCCACTGGCATGAAGTAAATATGAAATGCAGCCATAATAAATTACATTTCACAAGATGAAAAAGTTCTGGAAATATGTTTCAGAACAATATGAATCTATTTACTATTGAATTGTATACTTAGAAGAGGTTAAGATGGCATTTTGTGGGGGGTTTTTTTCCTACCACAATTAAATGATTTTTTAATAAAGAAGTTACTCCATTATAGATTCTGTTTGTGGTACACAGCCTCCAAAATGGTCCCCAACATTTCCTACCTCCTGATATTCACACCCCTATGTAGTCTCCTACCATATTGTTCTTCTAGAAATAATGGTGTGTCATTTCCAAGATTAGACTGTAAAGTTCCCATCCACTATGTTTCTTGTAACTTGCTCTGAAGGAGGCCAGCTCCCATTTGTGAAGCCACTCAGGCAGCCTGTGGAGAGACAGGAGTAGTGAGGAATGGAAGACTTCAGCCAACTGCAGGCAAAGAATTGAGGCTGCCAACAGCCTATGGGGAAGCTCAGAAATAGATCTTTCCCCAGATGAGCTTCCTGATGAGACCACAGCCCTGCTGTCAGCTTGGCTGCCCATCCCAGTTTCCTGGACCTCAGAAACTATAAGATAATAAATGTTTGTTGTTGTACCCTGCTATGTTTTGTTGTAATTTGTAATGCAGCAATAGGTAATTAGTACCCATGATCATTGATATTCATAATGATTCAGGGCACTGAAATATCCTGACACATTTTCTAAAACTTCCACAATAAGATACAACTACAGACAGCCTACTGATACCACTAAGGACTTAGTGTACTCAAATTCCCTAGTTATGACCCTCACTCAGTCAACGAAGAGAAGAAAAGAGGAAGAGAAAGAAGCCAAATAATGAGCAACTCAGCCAATTTATTTTATTTAGGAGAATTAACACTTAGAGAAATTTCAGAAAATGTATACCACATGAACAAAAGCTGTGAAAGGCTGGCATATAGTCGGATAACTTTTTTTTAGAGAATAAACAATCAAAGAAGCTATTTTAATAAATAAGTGCATTGAAGTGTATCTGTGTCTTCCACTAAAAAAAATAAACTTTTTTTTGAGAAACTTAGTTACAAGAATTTGTACTTGTAAACAAGATCAATGGTAGAGCACTTACCTACCTGGCACGTGAGAGGTGCTGGGTTCAATCTCCAGCATTGAAAAAAATATATATCATTATTGTGTCAATCAAAAGATAAGAGAAAATGTACCTGAAGAGTATTTTTTAAAAATGATAATAACTTACATCATCATGTAAGCATGGCCTAAATCAACTAACTGGCTGCTGATAGAGGAAGTAGAGACACACTCTGCTAAAGATAGACAAAGGAGTATTTTCATTTTATTTTGTTTTAAAATTGAGTTAACTTTTTAAAGTAAAATATAATTCTTATTTAGTGGCACAAACCAGTGAAAGGGTATTGTGCATTTGCCAGAGATGGTCATCTTCAAGGGCAATGTCAGCAGAAATACAAGCAGCAGTGAAGGAGTAAATCAAGCTGGATGATGAAGGTCTGGATAAATTTAGGTTCCCAACATATCATGCATTACTCATTCCCTGCTTTGCCCACAGGAGGGAATTTCCCAGGACCCTCTGTGATGCTGGGACTTACTTACAAATTAGGTAGAAAAGCACCCAATTGTGTGTGTGCTTGATAAGTTGTACACATAGAAGTATGTAAAATATACAGGTACAGTTTTAAAATAAAGAATAAAATGAACAACTGCCAATATCTAGGTTAAGAAATAGAATATTACAACTTCATTAGAAGATGGTTTGTGCCTTTTCCAATACTCCTTATTCTGAATTTTAGGTTAATCATTCTCTTGTTTTTCTGTATGGATCTTTATTATACATGTATATATCCTTGGACTACAAATGTATTGCTTAACTATTTTCTTTTTACATTTTCTGTAAATGGGGAGCATATAGTTATCATTCTTCCAGTTAGCATCAGGGTGTTTGTTTGTTGAGGCAGGGTTTTGTCAAGTTGAAGAGACTGGCCTCAAACTGGAGATCCTGCTACCTCAGCATCCCAAATTGCTGAAATTGCAGGTATATAATACCACCATGCCCAGCTACCATCATTGTTTCAATATTTTGTAGCTGTAATTCATTCATTTTATTTTTAGTACAGTGTTCCACTATTTGAATATAATGTGATTTATCAAACCACTTCACCACTGATAGCTATTTCTAGTTTGGAATTTCTTGTACACTTGTATATATATGTCCTGGTATATAAACCTAGGAATGGAATTGCAAAATTTCATGATTTGCTTCCCAGAGAAGTGCCTGTGTGCATTAAAAGAAGATGTTCCCCCTGGACCTCATTTAACCCCTGTGGAATGTGCAGCTGCATACAGGAGCCTTGCCACAGTTGCCTTTACTAGGCAAGCCATACAGTGTAGACTGTCAACCTAATTCTGGGGGTAACTGAGATTTAGATAACTGTAGTAATACACGAGGATAGCTGTCTGTGCCTCACCTCACATGGACTCAGGGTTTCCAAGGCACCTTGTGCCTCAGTTCAGCAGTTTTTGCAATACACAGACAGGACCTAATACCAGACCAAAGTTCAGCCTCAGGGCTCTCCATCAGTTTACAGCTAGGAGACCCCAAGACAACTAGGGCCAGCAGATGGCACTCCCTGAAAACCAAAACCTCTGGAATTCAGCTGTTAGGATACCCTTGAGTTCTGCTGGTGTAGGCGTAAGCACAGGAGAGTTTCAGGATTCTAGTTAGGAAAAATACTGTATATCTTTCACTTGTTCCTCAGGAAACACTCTCCATCTTCTTTTTTGTTTTGTTCACCAGAGCCTGGCAGTAGGGGCCTTCTCAACAGCTCCCTAGCTCTCTACTCCAGTTGGGGTATGCCAATGGCGTTTGGCCACTAGCTGAAGAGAGGACCAGAAGAGGAGCAGGGAGGTCATAAATTTCCCTGATCCCCTTTCTGTTGAGTAAGGAGGAGTGTCTGCTTGTCTTCCTAAAGTTAGAGTCTTGTTAGACACTTCTCTCCATAAAGCAACTGAAGAGCTTGGGTGCTCTTATCTCTCTCCTCTCTCTTTCCCCATGGAAGGTTTGACTCTCTACAGTTTCACTAAGGCTGGGACACTGCTCCATGTTGCTTTTTCCCTGCTCTACCCACATGCCTTTATATAGTCCCTTTGTTAAACCCTCTTCAAATTATTTGACCTGACTACACCTGGACCACTACAAGCAACCTTGTAATACTCATTAGATAGTTGCTTTTGTGTCTCCTTAATCGTTTTTAAGGACATAGAGTAATGTGAACTTGGTAAACAAAAGAGGTGGCACAAAATGTCCTTGCTATATAGTCTTTGAACATAACTTGGGAGGGAAATACAGAATGAATAACCAGACTTTCTGCTAATCATTATGATCTGAGTACTGAAAGAAATATGAAATTTTTGTTTTTATTTTTATTTGCACTGAGCTGTTAAAACGGCACATATTACAGTATTTGTTTACACATCTATTGCTCTTACCAGCCTAGGAGTTCCTAAAGGGTAATATTCAGCTCTTAATGAATATTAATATTATACCAACCTACAGATGGTAGATGCTCAAAAAAAAAAAAAGTTAATTGACCTTAACTGAACTGTAAAGACTGACTATCCCTCTTTACAATCCTTACCAGACTGAAATCTCATCCACTCAAGCAAAGTATAAAAAATAGGGATAACTGAAAGTCATTAATAATTATTTCTATGTCTTCTTGTTTTCTAGGACAGAGTAAAAGCAACTTGTAAAGAAAGAGGTGGTGCAAAATGTCATTAAAGTACTTTTTGTCAAATATTGTAAACGACGCAAAATTAAGGCGTCGTTTTAGGGCAAGTGGCACTTAAAGGAATGCTCCTTCCTCTTAAGTAACTCCCCTGACAAGAGCTAGATTAAATGTGCTAGTATGGCCAACTCTATATTTAACCCAAAATTATCCATCACATATTTACTGTGACAAAACGCCAGGTCATAAAACACCGTGCGTGTGCAGCATGATCCCAATTTCATAAAATACTTATTTCCATCTATGTGGGAGGAAGGGTTATTTGGGAAAGAGCTGCTTATTGCCTCTTTGTATGTGAAAGCGTGGGTTTATTTTATTTATTCTTTTTACAAGTACATTTGTAAAAAATGAATGAGTGTTTCCGGGTGTGGAAAAGGAGTTAGAGGGTCTCGCCCACCAGGGCGAGAGGGGCGGGTGCAGGAGGACTGCAGGTGCTGGAAGCGGACCAGGAAGCTGCGCAGTGGGCGCGCTCCACCTCAGATCGGCGCGGCGGGGCGCGGAGGCGCGCAGAGGGGCCTGCGGGAAGCAAGGCGGGTGCGGCGCGCCCTCGTAGAAAGAGCAGCGGAGGAGGCCCAGAGGCCCAGGACCGGGGCGGGTCCGCTCTCGGGCGCGGGGTGGGCAGGCAGGGCCCGGAAGTCGGCCGGAAGGAGTCGAGGTGGGACCATGGAGGCGCCCGGGGCGCTGCTGGTGATGGGCGTGAGCGGCGCGGGAAAGTAGGTCGGGGAGGCCGGGTCCTGGGGAATCTGGGGGAGGCGGCGCACGGCCTGTCGGCTCGCGGGGACCGGAAGGCCATGGGGAGCCCTCGCCTTTCCCTTTGCGCAGGAGAAGCTCGAAGCTCGGGACACCTGCTCCCGTCCGCTTTCCAGCCTGCTCGCCAAAGCGCTCAGCCGAGGACCACGTCTGAGACCTAGGGTCTCCGCGTATAAAACTCAGGCTCTGCGCGACGCCAGTCAGGGTCAGGAAAGCCCCTCGGAAAGAGAACCCGGGGCGCAGAGGGAGAATGACAGGTTATCAGCGTGAGGGACAGCCGTTCCCGTCCACGTCTCTAGTGGCTCGCGAGGTTATGAATCCCCGACATTGAGGGCATCTGGTCAGAACAGAGCGGGAGGTTGCAGAGCCCACCCCCAGGTTCTTTCAGACATTTGTCGGGCTGAGCAAACGGCTGCCCCCTTGTGTAAATTCCTGGACTTTTCTGATTAGGTTTTGGAAAGTGAACTTAAGGATCTGGTGGTGTTTTCGTTTTAGCCTTTCTTTGAACAGTGTTTATCAAGTTAAAATGAAAGGAGATCATGTTAATATGGAGGGTGGCCCCTGAGAGTTGGAGAGAACTCTGGAAAGTATGCAGATTCTACCCAGCCAAACTGACCCATTTGGGGATTAAGAAGTTAGCTTTAATTGCTTCCTGATTAGAGCAAAATCCAACTGTGCCCTTTATTAAAAAAAAAAAAAAAAAAAACCAAACCCAACCACCTACTGCAGTATCCAACCACAGGCAGCAAAAGACAGAATTTAAATATCATAAGGCCTAGAATTTTCTGAATCAGGAACTGCGTATTTGGTCAGGCCTGCCTTAAAGTTTTTTATTCCAGGAAGTAAGTTATAACTTTCCAAATTGTGGTATTTTTAGCCTCAAAGACAGGAAATCTTAAATCGAAATTGAAATAAAACAGAGCCCAGGGCTCTCAGTCCTAGAGTGCATGCCAGGATTCAATCCCCAGCTCAACTCCTTCCCCCCAAAATAAAACAGAACCGGAAAATCCCTAGCTGTCCAAATACTTGAAGAAATTGGAAATGTAAAACTGTTGGCATATTGTGATGTAATCAGAGCTGAGCCCTAGGTCTTGGATCTAATGCTGCCCAACTAGGAGCTTGGACAATTCATCTGCCCCTATAAGCCATGAGCCAGATGAAGGGTGTCTAAACCATGTTATTTATGGCTTATGCTGTTAGTATACTCAGCAACTATTGAGCTCAATCTTTATGTCATTGTCAGAAAGTGAACAGGGAAGATTACATTCCTGTCTTCAAAAAATGTAGATTTTAATATGGCAGAGAATAAATTAAGGACACATATGCAGTGTGCCAGCTGTGTGATGGATAATCTAGGGAAAATAATGGAGGTAAGTGGAACAAAGAGTACCAAACAGAATGGTCAGGGGAGGCTCCGGTGAGGAAGTGGCATTTGAATGACCAAGTGAGGGAATAATCAAGTTTAGGATAGCACTGTAGACAAAGGGAACTACCTTACTTGTCAAGGCCCTGAGGCTTGGCTTTTTCAGGAGCAGAAAGGGAACCTTTATGGCTCAGTGAAGGGGGAGGAATGATGGGAGATGAGGTCCAAGAAGCAACCTGGGTGAAGCAAAGTAGTTATGTACTTGGAAATATTTTGAAGGATAAAGTCCAAAAGATGTTTGTGGACTGGGTGCAGGGTATAAGAGGGAGAAAGGAGTCAAAGATGAGTTAAGATTTTAGACCTGGGTGATGGGAAAAGGGGGAATTACTACAGAGTGAGGTGGGGAATCTGAGGTCAGAGCAAGTTTGGAAAAAAGAATCTTGGGGTGGGGTGTGGTTTAATGATAGAGCATTTGCCTAGCATGTGCAGGGCCCTGGGTTCAATTGTTATACATACATGAATCTTAGTGTGGAATGTGGTGAGTTGGATGGGCCTGTCATCCAAGTGGATTTGTGAAAGGATGATTGCATATCTAAGTCACGGATTGAGAAGAAAAGTACTTTTGGCGTAAATATGGAAATCACCGATATGTGAATATATTTAAGGACATGAGATACTGAGATCACCAGGAGAGTGAGTGTAGATGTAGAAATTAGCCAAAGACTGAGTCCTGCGACTCTTTGATGGTTACAGGTCAGAGAGTTGTGTCAGATGTTGCTGAGTAATAAAATAACTGGGAATTGATTATCTTGATTATAGAACATAGCAACAGTGAATTATTTGGTGACTTGTGGATTCCTCTCAATGCCCTACAGGATTTTTATTTGTACTTCATAACATTTGAAAAAATAATTGCCACAGCCTAATAGCTTAAGAGAATAATAGTCTCAAAACAGACTATTTAAAATGCTATTAAAATGTCAAGAAGTAAGTTTACCTAGTTAATGTTTCCACTGTCCCCCCATATGAGAAATCTTTATCTCTTTCATTTACTAATCTAATCTATGTGTCCTGAACAGTGCCTGGCATATGGTAAGTGCTTAGTAAATATTTGCTGACCTGGGCTAGAGCAGTTGTTCAGTGGTTGGAGCGCTTGTCTGGCATGCACAGGGACCCAGGTTCAAACCCCAGCACTACATGCACAACAAAGTGTCCAAGAAACAAGGACCAGATAAAAAAGTAAATAAAGTTGATGTTCTCTCTCTCTCACTCTCTCCCTCTTTCTTAAAAAAAAAAAAAAAAAGCTGACTTGAATGAATGAATGAATGAATGAACTATTTTAGTAGTAGAAGTACTATTAGTTTTCTTTATATTTGATAGTCCCAGTGGAGCCACTCTCATTTTTGGTGGATCAAGTGGTCCTTTCAAATCTGTTTATTTTGAATCTCTTCCCTGTCCTGCTAGCTTGATGTCTTTTTTTTTTTTTTTAAGAGAGGGACAGTGTGAGGAAGAGAGATACAATTTTTATTTAATTTTTCATGTGGCTTTCATTGCCCAGACTCTGGTGTGTACGTGGTGCTGGGGTTCAAACTCGCATGCCAGGCAAGCACCGTAATTGCTGAACCAGTGCTCTAGCTCCTAGCCTGATATTTTTTAAGTTCCTTGCTTCTGATTTAAACCAACCCACTGGGAGACATTTGAGCCCTGACATTTGGTTTGTCATGCTTAGATCTGACCAGTCTCGTACCAAGGTCCTTGGTACGTGTTCTGGTTGAGGAGGTTTGTATGGAGCAGCAGGCCGTAGTTTTTTCCTTTCCTTTCTGACTCCTTCCTGCCAATTTACACTTAAATCTATTTAGCTTTCCTTTTAGATTGAGTGACAGCTGACATGTTCATTCCTAGTTAGTCTAACTGGATCCAAATCTGATTTCTGTCATGTGCAGCTCTTGCTTCACTGGGTGTGGAGTTCACTTAGCATGGTGATTCATCACCAGACTGCAGCATGCCACCTGTGTGGTCTTCAGTAGAGCAAACATAAGGGGAAAGGGTTTGGTTCTCTTTCACTCCATTGGGTACATTAATGAGCCAGTCTTGGTTTTGGTACAAATGTACCTTTGATACCTCTATGATACGATTTTAACAAAAGAGTGACAAGACCCATGTTTTAGTCAGCTTTTTCATTGCTGTGACCCAAGGACTTGACAAGAACAATTTTAGGAGGAAAAGGTTTATTTAGGAGCTCATGGTTTCAGAGTCATAGTCCTTGGAAGGTGGACGCCACTCCTCAGGGCTCAAGGTGAGGCTGAACATCATGGTGCCAGGAGTGGCTCCAGAGAGACAAGCAGGTCAAGGCATCATCAAATCCGGAAGCAGAGCAAAGGAAGAAACTCTACGCCAGATACAGAATACATGTGCCCCAAAGGCACTCCCCCAGTGACCCACCTCCTCCAGTCACCCTACAGTTGATTAACTCACTGATTGGGTTAAGGCTTTTATAATCCAATCATTTCACCTTGGTCTTCCCAAATTGTCACACGTGAGCTTTTGGGGAACACCTCACATCAAACCCTAACAACCCGTGTTAGGCAACAGTGCCCTACTCAGATTTAGTCACATTGTTTTGTTTTCATTGTATACATCTTTTTAGTTACCTTCTATTTAATGTGAGCAATGCCTGTAAAAGGGAAGGAAAAGGCATTTTAATTTTTAAAAGTGAAGTAATTTAATAAAAGGAAGAAAAATAATTATAGGGATTGTGCAAAACTTAGGGTAGAATGAAATGGTATAAGAATACAATAAAAATGGTCTTTGGGCAGCACTTCAGATATTGAAAGCAAGAAAGGACTTCATGTATTATTGCCAGCCAGTCTTCATTCCTCCCTCATGGCACTAGACTGTGACCTTCAAGAGGGCTGAGACCACATCTCAGAGGTCTCGCCATTATATCCTGGTAACTAGTAAGTGCTCAATAAAGATTTGCTGATTAAAATGCATGTGAATTAGCTCAGGTCCCTTGAGAATACTGAGGATTAGGAAAACAGGCATCTTGCTCTGGAGCCCAGAGTCATTTAGTGGCAGAATGGTGACTGTGGCCCACATCTCCATTTCTGAGACCCAGGCCTGAACTCTTTTCTCTAGCTCACACTACCTGTTAGGATTCAATACATGTACTCACTACTGTGCACAGACAACATTTCATTCCCAATCTCAACAGGTGCTGGTCCTTTTTTTTTTAAGAGGGAGAAAGTTAAAGAATCAACTTAAGTTACTTTTTCATTTGGTCTTTGTTTCTCCACCACCTAGTTGTGTATGTGGTGCTGGGGTTTGACCCTGGGTCCTTGTGCATGCCAGGCAAGTGCTCCAACCACTGAGCCACCACTCCAGCCCAGTGCTGGATACTCTTGAATCACTGACCCATGTATATTTTAAGAGTGTGTCTCTTTTAAACCCCAGTGTTTTCTTTTTAATTTTTTATTAAGGAATTGAGTTATTGTACAATCATAAAATACATATAAAATAACAATATGATATGCATATATTCTTAAACCAGAATTGCCCCCACATCACCCACACCCCAGACTCTTGAATCGTCTATATTTCGCCCATACAAACAATATAAATGTTTAGGTTGAGAATTTTCCAGAATTAAATGATTGCGTAAGTGTTTTTTTGATTCTTTGATGCTTTATTCCCTAGATCCCTCTTTTTTTTCCCTCCCTCTCCCACCTATCCTATTGTCCCCACCTCCCCTGCTACACATCTATGGTTGCCCTAGATTATGCGTTGCTGCACCTTTGGTGGGTCCAATACATGAGATTGACTACCTTTCACATAGGCCTGGGTTTAGCTCCAGCCTCCACATATGAGTGAAAACATTCAACCCTTGACTCTCTGGGTTTGGCTAACTGCTCAGCATGATTTCTTCCATTGCCATCCATTTACCTTCAAAGGCTTCAATGTCATTTCTAATAGCTGAGTAGAACTCCATGGTGTGTGTGTGTGTGTGTGTGTGTATATATATATATATATATATACACACACATATACCACAGTTTCTGGATCCATTCATCCAATGAAGGGCATCTGGGTTGGTTCCATAATTTAGCTATTGTAAGTTGAACTGCTATGAACATAGATTTTGCAGTGTCACTGTAACGTTCTGATTCTAACTCTTTTGGGAAAATACCTGGAAGAGGGATACCTGGATCACATGGTGGATCTATCTCTAATTTTTTGAGGATTCTCTACGCTGCTTTCCAGAGCAGCTGTACCAGTCTGCAGTTCCACCAACAGTGTGCTAGTGTTCCTATCTCCCCCACAACCCTGCCAGCATCTGTTATTGTTTCTATTCTTCATCTTTACCAATCTGACTAGAGTGAGGTAAAATCTTAATGTGGTTTTGATTTGCATTTCTCTGATTGCTAGTTAAACCCCAGTGTTTTGAGGCTTCTGTATGCCCATGGAACTTTGCATGCGTACTGCTAGGGCTTAAAGCCTCCATCAGACCCGTCCCTCAATTCCTCGTTAGAATTAATTCAGTATTTTCTCTTAAAAAATAAATATCTATACAACAGGGACCAGAGCACCCATTATTGAAGAAAAAATAAATTTCAGAGGTTTAACAAGATATGATATATTGCCTTTTGAAAATCAAAAATAGTAACAACTGGCTAATTATTTCTTCATTGACATACCTAGAGAACAGGAAGGCCAGTCTCTAGACTGTAGGGTCAAGATAATCGCTCCTTTGGGATCCCACAGGAACTGGTATTTTAACATGGCTGGGGCAGCCACCTGTTTCCCAGGCATCCTTGTGAGAAAGGACATTTTACATGTGTTGAGCAAGGGCAGTAACTGGAACATCGGTGTCCTCTCCGCAGATCGACTGTGGGCAGCCTGCTGGCATCTGAGGTAACCTGTTTTCATGCCTCTTATTTGGGTGTCCTGCTGTGTTCTTGTCTCATTGCTTCTCCCTCTTTCTTCTGGCCTGTAGTGGCTTGCACAGACACCTCCGCATGGCTTTGCAACCATTGGAGCAATTCAGTTTCTCTCTTTTGTGATTACAAATAGTGACGAATGAAAAGGAGGGCTTTTCCCTCCTGTGTCTATGAGGGGATGTCCTTGGCACCTACAGTGGGGAAAAGGGTAACAATATTGTTTCCACATCTGTCTGTTGGTCACATGATCCCTACTACCTACCACATAAATCCTTTCTCTTTGTTGTTAAAGCTGGGATGGAAATTCTATGATGCAGATGACTATCATCCAGAGGAAAATCGAATGAAGATGAAGCAAGGGATACCACTGAATGACCAGGTAACTTTGGGTCTCAGTGTCTAATACACATACTCTGCTGGTGACACAGGTTGAGATCTCTGCAACACTTGATGTGTGGAGTTCCAGAGTCATGACATGACCCAAGGATAGGCACTCCAAAGAGCCAGGTGCATGGTGGGTCCTGCACCTGTTAGCTCTGACCGTGCCTGACCCTCCATATGAGCTTAGTGCTAGGAACAATGCCACCCTCTGCCCCAGCTTAGGCAGGGTCTGCCATAACACCTTGTTGCAGGATTTTAATATGCAGAGTGTAATCCCTGAGAGGGCAAAGTCTCCCTTGGGAGGGGAAGTTCCTCATTTTATCCCAGGTCCTATCAGCCAATTACCATCATCAGATTCTGGCAAGCACCCCAAGGCCACAGAGTCTCACAAATTCAAATGTGGCCATGTCATCCCTGCTTCACACTGATCTCAAGGTCAAGGCCAAATGCCTAAATTCCTAAACATATGCAGTCTGACCCCAAGCCCACCCACTTCCAGGTCCCCCTCATCTCCACAGGAGCCACCCTCTCAGTCCCTCCTGCTACCATGCTCCTCCCTGGAGGACCTTTGTATCCACTGTCTACTGCTGCCTGGAATGTGCTTTCTTTTCTTTTCCCAGAGTGAATCTGCTCATCCTTCATATCTTAGTCCACTGCCTCAGGGAAACCCTCTCTCACTAATCTTGAAACCTCCATGCTGAACTCTCAGAGCACCAAAAACTGTTGTCTTTGTCCCAGTTGCAACTCAGCAAATGATGATGTGAGAATTTGATTAATATTTGTCTCAACTAGAGTTTACTCCCAAAAAGGGCAGGGCCTGTGGATTTATCTGTTAACCATTGTATCCCCAGGTCCTGACACACAGGAAATGTCAGGGAAGATTAATGGCATGTTTCTGAGTGAATGAATGAATGTACTCTTTTTTATGCACAATCATGAGGCCACATCCCAAAATGTCTTTCTCAAACTGGAATTAAAAACTGTGGATTCACCAGCTTAAGTAACTCAAGAGACTGAGGGCAAGGTCAAGGGTTGGTCCACAGGGCAGTGAGCAACTTACTCATGAGCTAAATGTGTGCAAAGGGCAGGAACAAATGGAACTGACCAAAGACCAGTGCATGTTTTCCTTTTCGGTGGCCTCAGGTGACTCTCCAATGTCTCTCTCTATTTCATCATCTCCCTTTGCTCTGCTTGGAAGGACTGGACTGTCACTATTCACACTGTTTTAGAGAACTCTCTGAGTTGCACTTCTCCCTGTTTTGGGGGGTGCAGTGTGAGTTTGCAGTGGTTCAAGCCTTTTGCAGCATTTGGTTTTAGAAGAAGTAGGAAATAGGACTAAGGAACTATGAGAGGGATACTGGGTAATAATGTAGATAGTATTGGTATTAATAAACAACAATAGGCAACCTGACCCCAACACTAGGCTTGTGTGACCTTCAGCAAATTATTTAGCCTCTTGATGCCTTCTTTTCTTCCTATAGGTTTGGAATGGTAATAGAACCTATTTCATTGGGTTTTGGGATGGATTAAATGAAATAATAAAAATGTGTGCCAAAGAGTGCCTAAAGCATTCAATAAATATCACTTTTTTATTACTATTTCTAATGGGACACACAGATACACCATAACCACATATCCACACCCATAAAGTAAATCATTTTTACAGAGGGTCTAAAATGTGACTGTACTGGTGTTATTTTGTTTCTCTTTACTAAGTGAAGTAAAAAGTAACTAAGTAAATCTGCCCAAATAGGTGGGCTTTTTAAAATGGTTGAAAAAGCATCAGTGTTGTTCACCAGCAATGCTTGCTAAGCAGGCACTGTGAATGGCCTGGGTAGAATGCAGAAAAGGAATTTACGTACAGGAGGAAAGATTGTTGATCACTGGAAGAAACACAGGTTACAGTAGTGCCCCCTTTTCTTTGGGGAATACATTCTAAGACTCCAGTGGATGCCTGAAACTGTGGGTAGGACCAAACCCTATTGACGATGTTTTCTTATATACCTATGATAAAGTTAATTTTTATAATTTAACTTTATCATATCGAGCACAGTAAGTTAGCAATAACTAGTAATAAAATAGAACGGCTGTAACATGCTATGATGAAAGTTATTTAAAACTTACAAACTGTTTATTTCTGTGATGTTCCACTTAATATTTTTGGACCTAGTAGACCATGAGTAACTGAAACCTTGGAAAGTGAATCCATGGATAAGGGGGACCTTTGTACTCACTAAATGTATCCAGGAGAAACTACAAGTTAGCCAACCTAGGACGCAAACCAAGTGCACAGAGGAGGAGACAGAACAGCAGGTATTCTACATGGATCATGGGTTGGCCCCTGTGCCCCTCCTGTTGCCAACCAGTCCCATGATGCTGTGCTGAGGAGCTGTGTGATGTGGATCAGACTAGAGTGTTCCAGGCAGAGGCGCAGGTTTGCTTTTGGGAAAGAGTCTGGGAGAGATTTGGGAGTGTTTTGTGCTCTGAGTGCTCAGGGCTGATATCTGAGTTGAATGTATTGAAGGCTTCTTGAGTCCATTTAATTGTAAATTAATTTAAATGAAATAAAATGTAAAATCCAGTTTGGGTTGAACTGGTCGCATTTTAAGAACTCAGGAGCCACACATGGCTACTCTATTGAACCATACAGCTGTAGAACATTTCCATTGTTGCAGAAACCTCCAGTAGACAGAACCAGCCTAGATAGATACTCCCCCCAGGCTGAGAAAACTTACTAGCATGAGCTGATATGATGCAGAATTTGAAACTCCCAATTAGTGTGTGTCCTCTGTTTCCAGGCCCATGCTCACCTATCTGAGCCCACAGTGATACCCTATTAGACTTCAAAGTGTTTGGAAAAAAGTGCTTTTAGAAACAATAATTCCCCTTACTGTAAATGTAACATTTGGCCCTGGATAAAAATATCCAGAAAAAAAAATCTGCAGAAATACAGAAAAATTGTTTCAAAGAATGTATATCACCCTTGGTTTTATCTTCCAAAAATATTTATTAATTGAATTTTATAATTTTCCTCCTTTTTTTTTTTGCAAAGAGGGGTATATTCTTTGTACATGTATCCCTTCTTCTGTGTACTTAATTTCTGCATGAGATAAAACCAGTGCCTCTCCCCTTCCCATCCTTTCCCTCCTTGAAACAGCTCACACCCCCTACTATCTCTTCCTCTTCTCCAAAGGCCCATCATCCTCTTCCAGAAGGCGTTTTGTTTCTGTCTTTGTGTCCATCAGAGCACTAAAATCATAAGCCGAGGTGGCCTTCTGTGGCCTCATGATGCTCTGACTTAACTCTGGGTAGAAGGTTAAGTATGTTCCCTCTGAGCCCTGGGCTGGGGGCAGGGGTGTTCTGTGTCTTCCCCACTCTTGCATGTGGGAACCATGGATAGTGAGATGGCCTGGAACATTAGAACCAGCAGGCTGGAATGCAAATCTGGGTTGTTACCTCCTCTTTTTCCTCAAAGATATTTTTTGTGGGTTTGACCTGTATCATTTATTACATTGTCCACAGTAACAGTTTGGAGGATACATTGCTCTGTGAATTTGCTCCAATATCTCCTTTTTCTGTCCCAGTTTCTCCATCTGTAACAAGATGTAGATCTTTCCCTTCATAAATATTAAGGACATACAGTATGGAGTTCACATGTCCAAGGCCTTGCTAATGCCCCTACATTAAGGTCTGAATTTCTTAGCGGGTCACTCAGGGTCTTGGCCAGCTGGTCCTGACAGCGTCTCCTGACACCCTGCTCCAACAAACCCTGCTCACCAGCGCTAGGCATCTGCTTCTTCATTTCCCCAAGTTTCAGGACACATCCTTATGCTCCCAGTCTTGGATCACCCCTTGCCTTTGCTTGGCAAACCCTTCTCCAGTTGAAATCTTCCTTATCCTTCAAGATTTACTCCTCCCAAGGCCTGATCAGAACCTCCTGCTGTGTTGCCATGGCCCTTCTTAGCATAACCCTTATCGCCCTCATCACTGCCACTTCCCTACAGGTGACTTAACTGATCACCTACCCATCTTTCTCTTCCATCAAGCTGTGATTCCTATGAGGACAGGAACCATGTTACTCCTATTTATATCCCCAGTGGTCAGTATGGTGCTTTGCTCATTATTAACATTCATTGTTGTGGAATTAAATCCCAATGCCTATCAAATTCATAAATTAAAACTCTTAAAAATTCAAAGTTGGAAACAAAGTTAATATCAACTATTAAATCATCCCAAAAGTATTTTTTAATGAATTTTTATTTCTTATTCAAATTCTAAATCAGCTCAATAAATGATATATGGTATTCATTTCACAGGTGAATAAAGAGAAGCACAGAGAAATTAAGTAACTGGGGCAAAACCACACAGTAAAGGGAGTCTAACTTCAAAGGTCGTACTTTTCCTATTAGGAAAATGTGTGATTCTCAAGAAGTAAATCAGGGTTGGTTAAATGGAAAGAAAAGAATGAGTGTTGGAGCAGTGAAAGCCACGTGAAAAGCCAACATAAAATTGATTTCCCCTTACCCTTTAAAAAAGAAAGAAAAAGGGGCTGGAGCAGTGGCTCAGTGGTTTTGGCGCTTGCCTGGCAAGCTCAAGGACCCGGGTTCAAACCCCAGCACCACGTATACAACTAAGTGTTGGAGCAACAAAGCCCATGTGAAAAACTAAATAGTTTCTCTCTTTCTGTCTCTCTTGCTGTCCCTCTCTCTTAAAAAAAACAAGAAAGAAAGAAAGAAAGAAAAAAGAAAAGGATGAGTGAGGATGGGGTGGGGAGCAGGAAAGAGATTGAATCCCAGGGCAGGAACTGAAAACCTATGCTGCTCATGCATGAGGCTTTAAGGCTCCTCTCTTTTCTGTTAAGTCTTATGTTAGAGGAGCTGCTTTAGAAAATATATCCGAGAAGTTAAAAAAAATCAGCTTATAAATAACAGTATTATCTTTTTCATCTCCACTAGTCCATAAAAGTGATAGGAAAACATTGCTAATCACAATGGGAATGCAAGTAAGGAATTTAGGGCTGGAGCAGTGGCTCAGGGGTAGAGTACACGGTTCAATCAGTCCAGCTGATTGTCCCTATTACCTATAATCCTTGACGCGCTTCCCCCTGTTGGACTAAGACCAGAAAACATTATATTGCAATTTTAGTTTCAAATTGTATAAATGTAACCCTTCCAATTTTTTTCTCCAGCAGATACTCTAGAATATATAGCTTCTAAGAATGATGTCCTGTAGAATCTTGCTAATAATAAACATTAAATGTAGACACTCTTCTCCAAGAGCACAGATTCTCCAAGAGTCTCTCCATATATTCTAACTTCATTCAGAGTTCTTGTGGCTTGCAAATTGGGAGCTGGTAGTCCTCAATATATAGTTACTGCATTTACAGATAACCACACTTGTTCACTAAAGGCACTCAGACGTTGTTGGCATAAACAGATGCTTCATTTGTTGAATACATTTAAGCTACAATCTGTTTACATAGCAGTGGCTACTGTCATTTGAGAAATGGTTTGTATGAATTTTTTAGCTGTTGTTCCTTAGGATATAATTTGTATAAATGGCAGGACTATTACCATTTGACTTCTGCCTTGTATGAATGTTGTAGCTATTGCATTTGAACTCCCAGGTGATTCCTGGTTGAACAGTGTGTGCATGAAAGTAAAGTCTTGTCTGTGATTAGCAAAACTTCTAGCACCCTCAACCCAACTTTAGTACACATGCTTTAAAAATTAATTCATTTGAGGGTTGGACCGGTGGCTCAGCGGTTATGGCCCTTGCTTGGCAGGCATGAGGACCTGAGTTCTAACCCCAGTACCACATACACAACAAAGTGTCAGAGCAACAAAAGCTACATGAAATACTAAATAAAATTGATTCGCTCTTTCTATTCACTGTGTCACTGTCTTTTAAAAAATTAATTCATTTGATATGAAGAAAAATGTTTATAATATGTCTCAGCTTTCTAAGAAAGGTCTGGTTTGTGTAGCCCAAAGTGATAACTTTGGTGGAATAAATATTCACCAAGCTGGGGTGTTTAAAGGGCTCCTTGTGAAAAAGATCAAGAGAAAATAAAAATTACTAAGGGGACCAAAGTCTAAAGCAAAATGAGAAGATATCAAGTGCCAGAATCAAAGTAGCAAGACTGAACTAAACTGGAGTAACTCCTTCCCCCAGGTTTTGGAGCTGCCTAAGGCCAAGAGCGCAGGGGCTATTGTTATGATGTCCCTAAAGAGATGGGAGAGGAGGCTATAAGCCAATATAAGGGATGTAGCTCAGGTATCTTACATAAAGTCTTTTTTTGATGGCTGTCTTTCAATGAAGATTAAAAACCTTTGCCACCAATAACAAAATATGGAAAAGAAAAAAAATATTCCTACCCTCTGGACTCAAAAGCAGCAAAGAATCTGGCTGTCTCTTCTGGGCCACCAGTGGGAAAAGTCATCCTTGAGAAACTAGAGTCTCTTCCAACTCCAAACATACATTACAAGGGCAGAGAGGCACCTAGCTGCAAAACTGATAATAAAAAGGTTTTTGTCTTTATATTTTAATGCACTATGGCCAATAATCAGGATGTACCCTAGAAGGGGAGAAAAGTACGTCTAAAAGGATTTCTCTATGAGATACTGTGGTGTGTGCCACGTAAACTTGCTGTTTTCTCTTTGGCAGAAATACAGATTTCTCACAATTCATTTATCTGAAAGGAGTTTTGTTTTGGAAGGTTCAAAGATTGGCATAGGGTGTATCAGAATCTCCTTTGCATTTGGGATGAGGCACCTGAAGAATATATACAAAACATTAAGAAATGTGTCAACATATCAGAACCAGGGAAAACAAACAGTGGGAAGATTTGCAAGGGGAATAACATAAGGATACTTTAAGACAATTTTTATTATTATAAAAAAGCCACTAACACCCAAACCAAGAAGATGCTTCTGTGGTTAACAGCACACTAATGACCCCTCAGTCAGGTGCATGGCCTACTTATCAAAACCACTAAGATCTCTCTGGATCTTAACATCTGTGAACATGATGCAGTTGTTTCTGTACAAACAAACTGTAGTTGGAAAAGTCATTGCATTTGTTTTACTTTCAGGACAGGATTCCATGGCTTTGCAACTTGCATGATATTTTACTAAGGTAAGAGACCATAGGGCCTTGGTGTCAGCCAGAAAGTAAAAAATCCCATGAGAAAGAATGGGAAATAATTCACAAGTCACGGCTGGATGATGATAAAGGATCCCAGAAATAGAATGCACTTCTATCAAGTACCCCACACAGATTTCAACTAGCCATGGACAGCACATAGGTTAGTTGGGCTCTGGGCACCAGCCTCCCACCAGCTCCACAGTTGCCTGCTGGCTGTCTTGACCAGCCACTGTTTCCAAGCCTGTTTCTTCGTCTGTAGAATGGGAATAAATATAGTTCCTACTCAAAGATTATTGTGAGGAATAAAATGGTGCATGGATTACACTTAGAACAATGACTAATAGATGGTAAGTCCTCAAAAACTGTTAACTGATGCCACCCATTATATGTAAATGTGTTATTACATGCATTTCCAAGAGTAGGATAATAATTCCTACACACCCAGCAGTAATTTGAGAACTTGGAAGAGACAAGATAATGTTATAACCAGTACTTCAAGTTGTGACAGCCAGAAAAGACTGGGGTTATTTGTAAGTCAACAGGTAATTGGTCATCAGGATTGGAGGGAGCTTCATTGTCCAGCTCTGTATCATGCCTCTAACAGGATCCTGCCACCCATCTGTGGCCCAGGCCCCACTGGAATTTCTGGTTGGGACTGGAAAGAATAAAAGGCAGGGATTGGGATATAACTTTCTAAGATGAAGTCATATTTTACCAAACTAATACCTTCTGAGCCATATCAAGTTAGAATATACTTATGACTAGAAATTTAGTTGGCTGTTTTCACACCCTGTTGATGTGGCTGGCATTCCTGTCTTCACATGGGCTTAGGGTTTTTATGTAGAAGTTTCGCATTTCAGAGTTTGACAACTCCTACCCACATGGGTTTCTGACAGGTGATGTCAGAGTCTCTTTTCTGTTATACTGACCAGTAATCAAAGCAGAAGTGAGGATCCTTAGAAGGACACAGACCAAACCTGTAGACAGAATAAACAAGCTCACACCCTGGGGCAGATGCATGACTCAGCCATTAAGTTTGATTCTCAGCACACTCCACTGGGCCTCTGTCTAAGGAAGCCCCTTATGAACTAAGTTCTAAAAAGAACTTTCTACCAAATACTCGAGCCAGCACTTACCCTCCACCTCTTAACTCTAGAGTCACAGCCCAGCCCCAGGATGGCTGCCAGCCACACGCTGCAACCAGGGGGATGCCATGGCTCATTCTCATGTGGTCTCTGGCCACACACGTTTCCCCTTGGTGCTGGGTCATGCTGCCTTTAGTTTTGGCTCTGGTTTCCTTCTCAGTATATCCCTGGAGACTTCTCCCATCCTGTTCACCTTGCCTACACAGGGATTGATGCTCTCAGCCCCTTTCCATCTCTGCACTGCCAAGTACCCCCACCTTTTCCATCACACTGGAGTGGGAACGGGGAGCAGCCAGCTGTGGAATCAGATCACTGCATATCCTGCAGAGGCCCTGACCCAAGCTGTTTGCCTGGCACCATTGCATGCCAGTGCCCCTGTGCCCATACTCAGGCTGAGCCACAACCTGCATCCATAGGAGCAGAGTCCAACACTTAGCACTTTTGTATACTGGTAGCTCTATCTTTCCCTTATGACAGCTCTGTGGGCCATTAACCCAAGCAGTCCCAATTAACAGATGATGAACTGACCCCCAGGGAAGTCTGAGATTATTCTTTTGGCTAGTGGAAGATCTTCAACCCAAAGGTGTGCCTGATGCTTAACCTCCATTTTCTAACACTTCACTGGTAGAGGAATAAGGCTGGAGTCCTCCATCTAGAATTAACACTGATTATTTTAAATGACTTCATTTTAGCTTTCTTCCTTTTCTTTTCTTTCTTTTTTTTAAACAGAGATACAGCCTCAGGACAGCATGTGGTTCTAGCCTGTTCAGCCTTGAAGAAAATGTACAGAGACATCTTAATTCAAGGAAAGGATAGTGTACCTCTGAAATGCAGGGAGCTGAGAAAGGAAGAAAAGCCAGCTGAGGTGCCGCTCTTGGTGGTCTATCTGAGCGGCTCATTTGAGGTCATCTCTGGACGTTTACTCCAAAGAAAAGGACATTTTATGCCCCCTGCATTGTTACAGTCCCAGTTTGATACTCTGGAGCCCCCATCACCTCCAGAAAACTTCATCCAAATCAGTGTGGACAAAAATCTTTCAGAGATCGTTGCTATACTTATGGAAACTCTGAAAATGAAATGAGAATCATTTCACTTCAGTGGTCCAGAACAGAATCAGTATAGATTTCTATTCCATTCCAAACCTTGTTCCAGTCTCCTTGTCCATACTGTATTCTAAATTCTTCTTAAGGTTGAACCTACTATGATCTGTCAAGATAAACATTTTTGTATTTGTAGGAATTTATGATGTGTTTGGCATCATGGTCTAAAAAAGGGAAAGAACTTTAAAAATCAAGCTTAAATTGAAGTTTAAATTCATATCTGATGCCATCATGTTGATCAGAAGAAATTCTATAATCGATGCTGGAAATCATGAGAACATTCCCACTAATACCTATATTTTACAATAAATGAAACTTGGCTATCCTTAGCATCCCTTGGAAATTAGTCTCAGGAACAGAAATGTTTACAAAATTAGCTACTTACTAACAAGTAATTTTACACCAGTGCCTAATCCTCTCACTGTCCTTGAGCTGAAATTCTAGCAGTAGCTCATAAGTGGAGGTCTCAAAAGGCAATACTGGCAGAACGAGCAAGCTTTGCCCACTTCTTCAAACAACCTGATGCAAATATATCACCAGCAATACCAAGTTTTAGCTAAAATTATGTCTACTCAAATGACATTGTCTATGCTGATCAGCAGCTCTCTGCTGAGCAAGTTGTATATCAGATATATGAATATGATTTAAATACAGAACATAACTGCTACTTAAAAGGTACAGTTGGTCAACAAAAGCAAATAAGGATAATTTTGGTAGAATGAAGATTGAAAACAATTACATCAGAGAAAAAATTCTGTTTTTTCAAGTAGGGGAGCTGTCAGTACAATTCATTTGTGAAGTTTGTACTACAGGAAGTTTGCAATGGATACACACCTCAGCAATCAGTCCAAAGTGTGTATAGGAATATACAAGGTATGTGATTCCAGGTTTTTAATGCATGTGATCCAAGAGGTTCTCCTTAAATTTCTATTACTCCACCTGTCTGAGGCATGGGGGATGCTTATTTTGTGTGTTTTACCCGTCTCTGCACAGGCTTATTTTGTGTATCCAAACTGTTTATTCAAACGGAGTCCTGTCACCAGATCTTACCCTGGGTGGGGTTCCCAGCCCTGGAGGCTTGTGAGTCAGCTGTGGAGCACTCTGATCAGGGACCTGGGCTCTATTCCACTATACATGCCTCATATATTCATATTCCAAAAAGAATACCCACAGGCTTCAGACTCCTGGTTGGACACATGGTCTCCTCACAATTTATGTTCTTGTATCTATTGTAATTTTACTTGTATTTAAGGAAAACATCTGTTTTCCATTCAAAATAATGAATTAGTTTCTTTAAAAATAAAAACATCTGCATCCCATCAGATGTGCAAAGGTTTGGTTTCAAGACCAATTGGCCATACTCAAGTCTCAGATAAAATGGCCTATTATTTGCCTAGAATATCTGAGCATCCTCTTATATATTTTAAATCATCTCTAGATTACTTAATACCTGATACAGAGTAAATGTTAAGTAAATAGTTGTCATACTCTGTTGCTTCAGGAATAATGACAACATTACAGATAAAATTTTTCCTCCAATATTTCTATCCAAGGTTAGTTGAATCCATGATAAAAGTGAGACCTTTGGATATATATATATGGAGGGCATTCTGTATATTTAAGGTAGGTCATTTCAAGATAAATAAAGCATACACATGATTCATGGATATACAAAAACGGCAAAGGTGGACTGGAGTGAATGAAGTGTAGGACTCACTGATCCAGTCCTACCCTCATTTTAAGGGAGCATCAGGGATCCATAGAGAGCTCTAAGACTAATTGTGTCTGTCCATCCATCCCACCATGTAAAACCCATCAATAATGAATATTAGGTAGGCAGAGTAGCAGCACGAGAGCTGCTGTGGCCAAATCATAAAACAGAACTATCCCATAGGCAGCAACAGATCACTGGCATATAGTAGCTGGGCTGAGCAAGTTACCAAGTCTGCTCCTGGCACACAGCTTACCAGGGACCCAGCTGGAAGCTGCAATCTGGCCAACATGGGTCTGGTTTGAGCACTTCTTCCAACTGGGCTCCCAAGATGTGTTATCCCTCTGTCCCAACCAAGGTCACAGAACCCAGAAGCTACCTGCAGACCCTTGGTGAGCTCAGGCCAGAGTGAGTTTTAGAACCAATTATTTGTTTTCTTTTACAAGGGTATGCAGTCATTGGGTGCAGCAGTGCATGCCTGTAATCCCAGTGACTTAGGAGGTTGAGACAGGAGAATCTCAAGACCAGCCTCAGCAACCTACAAGACCCTAAGAAACTTAGACTCTGCCTCAAAATTAAATAAAAAATAATAAAAAAAAAGGACTGGGGATGTAGCTCAGTGTTAAAGCACCTCTGCATTCTATCCCCAGTACCAAAAACAAAAAGAGAATGCAGTGTCAGACTCAAGAGCTATAAGTAGAAGACTTACTGGGGTACTTTTTTTTCTTTTTAAAGAGAAGGGACAGAGAATCAATTTTATTTAGTTTTTCATGTGGCTTTCATTGCTTTGACACTTTATTGTGTATGTGATGCTGGGGTTCGAACCTGCATCCCTGCACATGCCAGGTAAGTGCTGTGACCACAGAGCCACCGCTCCAGCCCCACAAGGGAACTTTTAAAAGGGCATATTGAGCATATGACTCTTGCCTATGCGGAGCCTTAGATTTTCCTCCCTGCTAAACTATTTGGAGCACCTGCTGTCTGGCTCAGTTTCAGAAGGTTGACACCTTTATAGTCAGAATCTAGGCACTTAAAGTTGTCCAATTAATATCCTCCCAGCTAGACGAGATGCCCCCCACCAACAAGATGGAATCAACCTATTGTATTTAGTGAGTCCCAACTGTGTCCTATGATGGGCATTCTGAAGGATTTGAGGATTGCAACACAAAGCCTTAGCTCTCAAGTGGCTTAAGTTGGGGTGGAAAGATAAGGCATCTCATATTCTCAGTCCTAATGAGGAAGGATGGATGTGTCAGGGCCCTTGAGAAGAGGGATTTAGCCCTGCAGAAAGACATGTTCTGGGGTAGATGTGCCCTACTCCCGACTCCCTTCCCATAATAGAAGCCAAAGTACATTCCTTGACAAAAGATTTGGACTAAACCTCCACAGCTGCTCCACAGCTAGACCACTTTGGGACCTGGGCCCTCTGTCGTGGTGACAAAAAGAAAAATAGAGGAAGGCAGTGGTGCTCAATCTCAATTGCCTATTGAAATCAATCACTTGAGAAAGTTAAACATACAGATGCTTTCCTATCTGCTACCAGCCTACTGCACCAGCACCTCTCTTGAGGGACATCCATAGCTGGCTCTGGTGAGCAGCCAAGCTCAGAACCCAGAGTAAATTCTGGTGATCAGAACCCTGTATTGTGCTGAGCCCCACCCAAACAGCAGCAGGAAGGAGACTTTTGACAATAGTGAGGTTCAGGGCTGGCTTGGTTCTGACCAAGCAAAGACCTATTAAACAATTCCCCAAAGGCTAAGACAATGTGCAACCTCTGAAGTGAAGCTTTGGGGTGGTGACAGGGTGGGGAGCTACACAGAATGGCTGTTGTTTGGCTGGGATCACAGGTAGAAGGGACCAAAGAAACAGGTGATGGTGACTTGAATTTCCTTTCTGGCCAAGGACACTAATTTACATGGCCTTGAGTACAGCAGACCACAGAGTAACCTGCTAAGACAGCCTTCCCAGAGGGAGACAACCTCTCCCCTCTTAAATGTTTCTCTTTGGTTTTGCACAGAGGAATTGAGATTGAGGAGATCTTCAAGTGAAGTGAATACACAAAGACAAGGGGAAATGGAGAGAGGCATTTCTCTTTATAAGAATCAAGTCTATTAGCTGATGCATGAGTAAACAAATGTACAGTCTTAATTCTTTAGTCATCAAAAGAAGCAAAGTACTGATATATTCAACCACATGAATGAGCCTTGAAAATATTGGGCTAATTTAAAAACAAAAAGAAAACATTGGGCTAAGGAAAGGAAATTAGATAAAATATGCCACATGTTATATGAGGCATATTTTATGATTTTATTTAATAAAACACTTTTCTGGCTTTTCAAAAATCAGTGCATTACAACTATACACAACAGTGGAACTCCGGATTACATAGTTTATGCATGCACTTAACAATTTTATGATGCCATTTATATGAAAGATCTAGGGCAGACGAACCCATAAATAGGAAGTATATTAGTGTGCTGCCAGGGGATGGAGAAGGTGGGCTAACCGCTAATGGGTTCAAGGTTTCTTTTTGAGGTGATGGGAAAGTTCTGGAATTGAACAGCAGTAGTGTTTGCACAACATTGTGGAATCTAACTAAAAACTACTGAAGTGTATTTTACAGTGGTGAATTTGATGATATGCAAATTATCTCATTAAAAAAATCAGTCCAGCAAATGCACCACAACGTGTGAGGAGAGACACAACTCCAGGTCAAGTGCCTGCTCCATCCCTCTTGGAGAGAATCTGAGGGATGGGGGCAGCAGGCTTGAATAAAGTTCCCACCCACCTCACACCAAGGATAAATATTTTTTTCAACGTGGTTCCTAAGAGCAAGCCAGCTACTTCATCTTCACCCAAGCCACAAAAGCATTGATCTGTTCCCATGCTAGAAGCCATAAGGCTGTGTGGGACTTAGAAGAAGGCTGTGTTCTTTGGCCATTCTAGACTGAGGAGATTTTTTTACTGTAATTTGTGCTCTGTGAGCTGCCTTAGAAGAATAGCCCCTTAGAGGCTGCAGTGGTAAACTGGAGGCAGAACCTTAAGTAGTGGCTGGCAGAAATGAAGCTTCACATCTTGGTTTATTCAGCCGCCCCCATGCTTTGGGGCAAAGAGAAAAAAAGGTGGGACCTGTCCTCAAGAAGCACGGCTTGAACAAGCAAACAAATGGCTCCAAGAAAGCATGATAGATAGTAGGCACAGATAATAGGCTACAATTCCAGTCTGGGGACATCTGGAAAACTTGGGTATTTCCAAGTGCAGTTCAATTGGTTCCAGTCCTCTAGAATAACAAAGCCAGTGTTTTTCTGGAAGGTAGGCACCTCCCTTGGGGCTGTGTTGGAAAGCTGCAGGGATGTCTATAGTAGTCACAATGATGGCTACGAATGGGGGACAACAGGTACTGCCATTTAACGGGCAAGGAACAAGACCTCATACAGTACATGGGGCAGTTCTTCACACACACACACACAAAATTGATTTTCAAATATTCTGCTGGACATTCACATTTGAGGAAACAAGCAGCTTGATTTCCTTTCCACCCTCCATACTGGGGATTGAACTCAGGGGTTCTCTTATCACTGAGCTGTATCCCCAGCTCTTTTTTATTTTGAAGTAGGGTTTCACTAACTTTCCCAGGCTTGCCTCAAACTTACAATCTCCTGCCTACGCTTCTAGAGTCACTGGAATTACAGGAGTGTTGCCACCATGCCCATCAAGGCTGCTTATTACAGCAGTGCAGATCTATTTTATACATGAAAACAATTTTTGAAATTGTATCATGTGCAATAACTTTGCATGAAAGGGATAATCATATTCTGCTATATTTTTAATTTCACTAAGATTTGTTTACCATTTCAAAAAATCATTGTGGGAGTTTCCAACATGGTGGGCTACAGGAAGGCAGGGTTTATTCTGGCTCGGTGATGTGGGCCTTAAACACTAGGAGCACTACCTGTCTGCAAGGTGGGTGAAAAAATGATCTTCACTAAAACCTAATATTGGACAGAGTCTCAGTGACTCAGAAATTTGGATACAGAAACTAACAAAGAAAGAATACATTGAAGCCAGGTAGGATGCAGCTGTGGTAGAATCTGCACAGAGTGAGGGGGAGAGCAGAGATAAAATAAGACCAGATCCCAGCATGCAGAATCCCGAGACCAGAAAGGAACCCTTCACTTGGCCGAATCTGGGGCTCCCCCATTGCATGAAAGATACACTATGCTTCTGGACTGGCCACAGGGAGACAGGGCAAAAGCCAATGTGAGGAGGCAGTCCTGGAGAGAGTTGGGAGTTCTGAGCAAGTGATTCCGCTGATGCTGGTTTTTGTGGATGTCTGGTTCATATCCTCTCAGAGTCAAAGAATGAAACCAAGGGGCATGAACCCAACATCCACAAAAACTGCTATCAGCTAGGGGCTCATCCAGGATCAATCGATTGGGAACAGGATAAGATTGCCACCGAGGTAAGTTCTGTCTCTGCAAGGTGCAGCTTGCATCTTTCTTGTCTTTCTTTCTTTCTAGAGGACAATTAACCAGGCATTTGTCCGGTCACTTAAATGTGATTAGTGCAACTGCCAGTCTTAAGCCTTGGGTGACAGGTTTCACATTCTTTTACAGTTCCTAATCCCCTGCCATGAGGCCAAGTATATTAGGGTCTGTAAGAGTCATTTCCAACTTTTCTATCCCAGCTTGGAGTGCGTCTGGCATTAGTAGACAGTTGCCCCCTGATCTTGGTTAACTTTGGATGCGTGCAGTTGAGTGAAGGAATGAAGCAATTGAGAGATTCTGGCCAGGGTCACTTCCTGCTGGGTCTCAAAGGCTTCTCTCTGGACCTCCTCTCACAAGAGCCCTTAAGGGTTTCTGACGAGTAACCAGTTAGTTGGGCAATGCTGGGAGAACTCCCCAGTAACATGCACCTCCGAAAGAGCCAAAAGCACTCTTCCTCCAGTGCTCATTCCTCCGAAGTGCCCCCTTCCCTCGCTGATCAGACTAGCTGTTGAGAAAGGGACATTTTATATAGAATGAGAATCGTTCATAAGAAAGGACCTAAGGCCTCTCTGTTCACATATTGAGACCATACAGACTTGTAAGGATTTCCCTCATTGCTACTTCCGTGCTCCTAGCTGTCCCCTAACCTATTTTGGCTGCAGGAAGAAGATTTATACCCACCCCTTCCTGTTCCTTAGGGATTTCGGAAGGCATATTTTAACCCATAGCCACTGCCCTCTAAATCTGAATGGTAGTTTCCCAATTACAGTCTTCATCTTGACACCCCTAGGAACATTGTAATCAAACCCTCTCAATCCACTTTTTCCTTAAATTTCTCAAGACAGAGGTCATTAAATGCTCAAAGACACTAGATGGTGTCTTTTCTGCCCTCCAGAGGTTCTCTTAACCTGCAGCAATTTCAACATAAGCCCTCTGTCCCAACCTCTACCATTAATGACCCTGGGTCTCCATGGTCTCTTTGAATCTTGTATAAGCGAGGAACAATTTTTACAAACCAGGTTATTTAATCATATCAATGCACAGAGCAGAGTAATTCACCCTACTACAGGCCACTTTCCTATTGTGGATCATTATATTTGGAACTTTCACAGTGCCCAAGGAGAAACCAGTAATGGCCACTAAAGTCTGGGTCTCCTTAGGTCTTTGATATGTAACAAAGATCCTTAGTGGCAAGGCAGCAATAATTCTAGCAGGGTTTAGGGAAAGGAGAGGCAGGATTGCTGACTGTCAGAAACCACTGGTAAAGGACGTCCACATGATGTAAAAAGACAATCTCTGCAGTCCAGGTGCCTGAGTTCTGCTCTTTTTCTCTTATTCAGATGGGAACTTTGATCTCAAAAGTTATGCCAGGGGGTCTAGAGGAGTAGCTCAGCAGTTACAGTGCTTGCCTAGCATGCGCAAGTTCGTGGGTTCAAACCTCAGCACTGTGTACACAACCAAGAATCTGAGCAATGAAAGCCATATGGAAAACTAAATAAGTTGATCTCTCTGTCTCTCACTGTCCCTCTCTCTAAAAAAGTTATGCCAGGTTCTCCACTGGCCTGTATATTGAAAAATTAGGATAAGTTTGACCCACAGATGCTCAAGAAAAAGTGCCTAATTTTATTCTGACACAAAGCTTTGCCTCTGTACCCACTCTGTGATGAAGAATTTTTGGTTGCCAGAGGGAAGTTTAAATGTTAATACTATTTTACAGCTTATAGTTTATTTTCTAAGAAGGAAGGAAAATACACTGAGATTCTTTATGTCCAGGCTCTAAGAGAAAAATTCCAAGTTATATCAACAATGTACATTAGACACAGCCATAAGCACTGCAATATGAGAGAAAACTCTAAGAAGTTACCTAGTAGCAAAATCCCAGGAATGTCTATCTCCCATTGCCTCCTGCAGCAATCCATCTGTTCTCCATACCCTGGACCTCCTTTGTCTGTCCCAGGAAACAGATCTAATATACTACCCTTCCAAGAAATGCCAGGAGGAGAGTTTGGGCCAACTAGAGTACATATTCCCTTCTCCCTCCAAGATTTGAGACATATAAAGATTGACTAAGAGAGATTTTCAGAAGACCCAGATAAATATACTGAGGGGTTTCAGAACTTAGGTCAGGTGTATGATCTCGCTTGGAAGCACATTATGTTATTGCTTAATCAGATCTTAACCTCTAATGAAAAAGAGACTCTCCTTTAGAGCATCTGACCAATTTGGAGATGATCTACATCTCAGTCATGCTCTAGCAACCCAAACTAGGAGCAAACCTAATCACTCATCTGGAGCACAAGCAGTCCCTAGAACAGATCCTGATTGGAATCCCAATAATAAACAGGATGCTTATAATATTAGACACTTCCAGGTATTAGTCATTGAAGGCCTCATAAGATCTAGACAAAAAACCTATTAATTATTCCAAGCTGTTTGAGATCCATCAAGGCCCTCAGGAGAATGCTACTGTCTTTCTGGAGAAACTCAGGAAAGCACTGAGAAAACACAACCATGGACCCTGAGCCCATAGAGGGCCACATAATTTTAAAGGATAAACTTATCACCCAGTTAGCCCCAGACATTCAGAGGGTTACAAAGTGGCATACAGCCCTGATCAATCTTTAGATGACATCCTCCAGCTTGCAACCTCTCTTTTATAACAAAAATCAGGAGGAGAGGAAAGAAAGGGAATGCAGAGACAGAAGGAAAGCTGAAGTGCCGGTTATGGCCCTGCAAGGAGTAAGCTTCCAGGGTAAACAAGAAGGAAAATGGAATGGACCTCAAGCCACAGAAAGGACTTGTTCCCATTGTGGGAAAGAGGGACATTACCAATGGGAATGCCCACAAGTCAAGCAACTACCCTCAAGGATCTCTGTCAAAGCAATCATTGGAGGAATAAATGTCCCCAGGGGCACAGGCCCTTGGGTTCAGATTCCCTCACACAGGCCTGAAAAGGCCCAGAATCAGTTTTAAAGGCTCCCATGGCTCCTTTTACCATGAACCCCAAGTATGCTTCTCCATAGGGAGCCCAAAAGGTCAATTTCCACTTGGACACTGGTGCTAGCTTCTCCATACTTATCTCTTACCTTGGACCCCCTTTCCTCTAATACTATGTATGACAGTACAAAGAGTGTCTGGACAGCCTCTAACTAGAAACTTTACTCCCCTACTAAGTCGTGAGTGGGACGGGATGGTGTTTTCTCCTGCATTCCTGATACTTTTAGAATGCTCTATGCTCTTACTAGGGAGAGATTTACTTTCAAAGCTTCAGGCTTCCACCATAATGAATCTAGTGCCCCTGAGACCATTATGCTTACCTCTATTAAAACATGACATAAACCCTGAAGTATGGGCCACTTAAGGCAAGATTGGGCAAGGAAAAAGTGCAGTTCCAGTTAAAAGTCTTAAAGCATCCCTCTGTCTTTCCATACCAGAGACAGTACCCCCTGCACCCAGAGATAAAAAAAGGGGTTTATTGGAGATCATTCAAAATCTCAAAAGGCAGGGATTTCTAGTGTGTTGCAATACCCCGTGTAACATGCTCGTTTTGGGAGTTCAAAAGTCCAGTGGCGCCTAGTCCAAGATCTTAGAATAACTAACAAAGCTATTGTTTACCTCCACCCTGTAGTGCCTAATCCCTATACTGTTATCTGAGATCCCAGCTACTGCTCTTGGTTTACTACATTAGAATTAAGGACATTCCCCCCCCCTTTTTTTTTGCATACCCCTAGACTCTCAATCACAACAGTTGTTTGCCTTTGAGGAACCAGATAGTGGATCTCAATTAACCTGGACAGTGTTGCCTCAAGGATTAAGAGACGGTTCCCACTTGTTCAGACAAGTCTTAGATAAGGACTTATCGGAGTTCAAAGACAGATTACCAGCAATAGTTCTCCTGTGTGCTACAACTCAGGGAGAATGTCAGGAAGCCACTATGGAACTCCTAAATTTCTTAGCTGATAGAGGATATAAGGTTTCAAAAAGGAAAACTCAAATATGTCAACAGCAGGTTCAATATCTAGGACTACAATTGTCTCAGGGAACCTTCCAGCTAGGAAAAGAAAAAGAAAGAACAGCCCCCACAGGATGATACATTCTGCCTCAAACAGTTAAGACAGCGCAGAGGTTTCTTAGGAATAACTGGATATTGAAGACTTTGGATCCCTGGGTATGGAGAGTTAAGCCTCTTTACAGCCTCCTTAAGGAGACCCAACACTAGAGAACAATGACTTTAATATGGGAACCAGAACATGTTAAAGGTTTTTTTTTAGATGAATATGGAGTTATAATTGAGGAGGAAACATTGTCAAACAATCAAGAACAAATGTATATATACATAGTTATCCAAGGCTAATGCCATGTCATGGATGCCCCTCTTGGGATCCCGATGTCTCTGTTTCCCCCAGAAGTCCCCCTCAGTTAAATGGATATCTCGTGGAGGTCAAAGATCTCCTTCTGAGATGATTCCTCCATATTCCTGCCATTCAGTTTCCTAGATATTCTTCCTAAGCCCTCCCCCCACCATGTTAAAGCTTTTAAAGCATTAAAAGGGGCCTTACTTCAGAGCAAGAATTCAATCTGTTTGCCGCTGAGAGAGGAGGGATAGCCGTACAGGTGGTCATTCAGAAGAACAGGCCAGCTCAACAGCCAGTAGCATCTCCTAGCAAGGAACTTGACAGTTTCTCAAGGGTGGCCCTATTGCTTGCGAGTGTAGGCTGCAGTTGCCTTGCTAGTTCCTGAAGCAATCAAGATCACCCTGGTAAGAGATCTCATTGAATACAATTCTCATGATCTCTCAAGAATTCTAAATACTAAAGGACATTTATGGCTCTCAGCCACCTTCTAAAATGCCAAGCTTTACTTTTGGAAGATCCAGTAGTTCATATAAGGACTTGATCAAATTTAAACCCAGCCACCATCCTCCGGAAATCCTACTTTACAAAACTGGATGGCTTCAGATGCTCTCACAGCAGCCCAGGGAAGTACCTGTGCCATCATCTGAACTAAATGCTATGTTTACATTCCTGACAATTGTGATAATGTGACTAAAGACTTTTTACTTTCCCAAATAACTGCTATGTCCTCACCAGACTTGTCATGGAACAACTTTTTAGTTCATGGTTTTCTGGTCCCTCCTGGCGGAAGACGTTGCTGGTCTCCACAGTCGCCATCGTAATCATTGGCATATTCAGATGCTACTGCATATATTACTGTTATCGATTTTACTCCAGTTCTTATGTCTTCTTGTTTTTCTCATAGAGTACCTGCCTCATAGATGGCTCTGCAGTGTTTCTGCCAGACCAGACATTTACCACGGCCCTTTGGATGGACCATGACCATAATCAGAGGCACTCCACCCATGAATGCTCCAGACAACCTCCATCATGGACCCCTTATCCTATCTGTTGAACATTCTTAAGGAAAAACCTAAAGCTGCTTGCCCCATGACACCCCCTTTTCAACTGGAAGTAGCCAGATCGGTCGTCACCCAAACCCCTACAGAATATGAGTTTCCCTAATCAGAGGGGAATAATGAGGCAGAAAAAGATAGGCAGTCAGTATAAGCAGAATGATGCAGTGGAAAGGAGGAAATTAGCTGATGGTCTCTCTCTTTTTTTTTTTTTTTTTTTTTCCCTGAAAGGACAAAGAGCATCTACTGCCCTGTGTAAGCAAAGATGTATATCAGCTTCACATCCCCCTTCACTAACAAGGGTGATCCAGACAGAGACTTCCCCTCTGGCCATAAAGATGCTTGTGGGTCAAGGACAAAGGACTATATCAGACCAGAATTCTGTGCTCATACTCCCAGGCATGGGGAGGGAAGGCAATGATTAAGCAAGGGAAGAGGACATTAAAAAGGTGAGTCACATCCCCTCATACAAGTGCTTGGCTCCAAGCCTCTCTTCTCCTGGAGAAGCTTTTTCTTTCTATCTTTTCTTAAACTCTGCTCTGCTTGCCTCAGTGTTCCTCAGTTTTATTCTTCAACTCCGAGAGGACACAAACCCAACATCCACAAAAACTGGCATCACTGCCAGGAGCCTGCTGTGGGTCCTAAGGCATACACAACAGACCAAGCACTAAACAATACCCACAGGGATTCAAGTTGAATAAGTAGAGGGGAGGCCATCTCGCTTCCTTCCCCTTTAAGTCTGGTGGCTCATGTGACAAGCTGAAAGAGGTCAGGAGCAAGAGAATGCCTAGAGACTCCGCCCAGAAAATCTGAAAAGGCTGTATTAGTAGCCAGCTGAGGGGCTCGTGGTCTGCACTCAAGCCCCACAACTTGAATCCGAGGTAGACTAAAGTTTCAGATCCCCAAGAGACGGGCAAGTGTGTTGACATAAGCTCTCCAGAACAATCATCACCCAGCAAAGTCCCTGAGGCTGGAATAGACTGTGCCCTACCATACTGACCCTTAGAATCCAACAATAATCCCACCCTGAGATTACATTGTTCTGGACTGTGAGACTGTGCTAACAAAACTCCAGTGAATAACAAAAATCTCCCATTGTATATTTCAACCACTTCAGTGGAAACTATTCCTTAATTTTTCATTAAATTTTTTTTGTTGTTGTTTCCTCTCGTTGTTTGTGGGTATGTTTTTGTGGTGCTGACTGGTTCGCAGACATAAATTCATACACATATTTGCCCTCCCCTCCTTCCTTTTTTTCTCCATCTTTAGCATTTTGTCAAATGTAATTGTTTTTCCCTACCTGCCTTTAGAAGTTTGAGTGATCAATATATTTGTTTTTATTCTGTATGGTTTCTCATTAGTCTGTCTCTCAAGTACCTCCTTCTCCTTTTCCTTCTGGTAACAGCCAAACTATATTGCTCTGTTCTTCACTATTCCATTACTTTGTTACCTCTATTTTTCTTCTCCAAGAGTAACTATCACATCCAACATCTCTTCAGTTTCACTGTTCACTCTTTGAAATTATAAACCCTTTTCTACCTTCTTTTCATATTTCTTTTCTCTGTATTGTTACCTACTTCTACCAATAATCAGTTTACATAACTTTGACCCCCACCATAAATGCTATTGCAATAATTACGGATATGGATTCCAAAGCTGATACCTGTTGTTTTGAAGTCATATGACTGATGACTGGTTATTGTTTTTGCCGAAGGCATTCACTGACCCTACCATTTCTGTCTTTTGTAGCATTTAACATTGTTATACTCATAGTAGGAACAGAGTATTCAATTTAAGGTTGTATATTATTTGCATTGCTGGTGGTTGTTTACGTCTCCCAAAATCCATGAGGTATTGAAAATCCACAGGGGCACTAAAAGTTCACAAGTTAGGGATTCTGCCACTGAACTTAACTCTGTCTGACAGTATTCCAACTCAAAGGGAGGAGACTAAAATAAATAAATAATTAAACAAATCCAAATCATCAACAAGGACAAAGGGAGGAACAATCACAAGTGGAACTAAGGTCCCAGCCCTTGCCATCCACCCATACATCAAATCCAGAGAGAGAAACCTCAGAACAATTAAGATAATTATACAAAAAAAGGACACAAAATAAGAGGAAGAGGAGTTCAATAGTTGTGCAAGAACAAGACCTTCGAAGAAAATATGAGAAAACAGGCAAACAAATCTTTCCCCTAAACCCATACTTCAGCAAAGGATCCACCCGATAGTGAAGTGGATGGAAACCTAGAGAAAGAGTATTAAAAAGTTGATTACCAAATTGTTCAATGAACTAAAAGAATATTTAAGGAAGGAACTCAGAAAGCAATTACAGGAAATGAAAGACCACTTTGATAAAGAAATAGAAGCAGTAAAAAAAAAAAAAAAAAGCCAAAGCCAAGCAGAACTTCTAGAAATGAAAGACAACATCAATCAAATTTCAAACTCACTTGAAGATATCACTAAAGATTAGATAGTATAGAAAATAGAACCTCAGCCTTTGAAGAAAGAACTGCAGGCAGCGAGGACAAGCTATATGATATCGAATACACAGAAGGCACTAAAAGGGGAAAAAATTACAGAACATGATCAGAATATGTGAGATATCTACAATAACTTCAAAAGACCAAATCTGAGAATCAAGGGAATAGAAAAGAATATGGAGATACAAAACTAAAGGCTTAAAAAAAATCTTTTTAATGAGATTGTTACATAAAAATTCTCCCATATTAGAAACAAGACATTCTCATACAGGAAGCTTACAGTACCCCAAATAGACCCAACCAAATGAGAAACTGGCCAAGACATAATCAAGATGCTCAGCACAGAGAGCAAGGCAAGAATATTGAGAGAAGCATCAGGTCACATTTACAGGCAAACCAATATGGATGGATCACTTCTGATTTCTCAGCTCAGACCCTAAAAACAAGGACGGCCTGGAATGAGATATTTCAAGCTCTAAAAGAAAACAACTGTCAGCTGAGGTTATTATATCCAGCAAAACTCAGGTTCAAATTTGAGAGGGAAGTAAAAACATTTCATGACAAGAATAAACTAAATAAATTCATGAGCACCAAACCAGCACTACAAAGAACACTCAAAGACAAACTTTATACAGAGAAACAGAAGAACAATTCCCAAAGCCCACAAATGGACATTGTTCAAAAAAAGAATAACCCATTAAACAAGAATCAAAACAGGACAAAATACAACAAAGTACCAAAATGGCAGGAAACCTCAAAACACATATTCATACTAACACTGAATTTTACTGGTCTCAACTCCCCAATGAAAAGATACAGATTAGCAGAATGGGGGGGGGGTGACAAAAACCAGAATCCAACTATATGCTGCTTACAAGAGACCTTTTAGGAAAAACATCCATAGGCTGAAGGTAAAAGGATGGCCAAAAAAATTTCAGGCATTTGGCCCAAGAAAACAAGCCGGAGTTGCCATTCTCATATCTGACAATGTAGATTTCAAGCAAAAATTATTCAGAAGAGAAAAAGAAAGCCACTACATCTTAGTAAAGGGAACAATCCAACAAGAAGATATAAGCATAGTAAACATGTATGCCCTAAGTGTCAATACAATTACATGGAAAAAACACTCCATGACATCAAATTCCATATAGACCCTGATATAATAATATGGGGGTATTCCAAAATACCCTTAACACCAATAGACAGGTCGTCAAAACAAAAAGTCAAAAAAGATATCACCAACCTAAACAACACTATAAATCCTCTTGACCTAATCATATCTACAGAAGATTCCATCCCAAAATAGTTGAATATACCTTCTTCTCAACTGTGCATGGAACTTTTTCCAAAATTTATTATATTATAGACCATAAAGGAAATTTTAGTAAATACAAAAAAATTGACATAATCCCTGTATCCTATCAGATCATAATGGAATGAAGCTAGAAATCAACAGCAGAAAATTAACAAAAATTACATAAATACATGGAGATTGAATAATACTCTCTTGAAAGAAGGATCAAAGAGGAAATAAGAACGGAAATCAAGAAATTCTTGGAAATGAATGAGAACAAAGGCACAACATATCAAAATCTCTGGGACAGTATGAAAGCATTTCTAAGAGAAAAAAATTATAGCACCGAGTACCTACACCAGAAAACTAGAGAGATTCCAAATAAACAAACTTATGCTCCACCACAAGCCCTTAGAAAAAGAACAAAACAACCCCAAAACCTGTAGAAGCTCAAAAATAAGAGCTGAAATCAACGAAATTGAGAAAAAAAATAGAATCAATGAAATAGAGTTGATTCTTTGAAAAGATAAACAAACCCGTAGCCAACTTAAGAATAAGAACAAGATGAAGTAAATCAAGAAAATGAGAGATGAAAAGGGAGCTATCACCACAGACCTCACTGAAATCTAGAACATTATCAGAACTTACTTTGAAAACTGATACTCTAATAAACTGGAAAATCTGGAGGACATGGACAAATTTCTAGACACCTATGACCTGCCCAAACTAAATCAGGAAAATACAGAAATCCTAAACAGATCAATATCAAGCAATGAAATTGAAACAGCAATTAAAAGCCTTCCAAAAAAGAAAAGCAGAGGTCTAGACGGATTCTCAGCCAAGATCTACCAAACCTCTATAGAAGATCCAACACTGTGCTTTCTGAAGTTATTTCATGAATTAAAAGGGACAGAATACTCCCAAAACTTTTTGAGGCAACCATAACTTTGATACCAAAACCCAACAAACATACATCAAGAAAACAAGACTACAGACCAATATCTGTGAAAAAAAACATAGATGCAAAAATTCTTAATAAAAATTTAGCAACCCATATTCAAAAACACATAAAAAAGATAATACACCATAATCAAGTGGGCTTCATTCCAGAGTTTCAAGGTCAGTTCAACATATACAAGTCAATAAATGTGATTCATTACTTAAACAGAATTATGGACAAAAATCATATGATCATCTCGATAGATTCAGAAAAAGCCTTTAATAAGATACAACACCTATTCATGTTGAAAACACTGGAGAAGCTAGGGATTAAAGGAGCTTACCTTTACATTTATGACAAACCCATAGCCAACATCATATTAAATGGAGAAAATCTGAAAATATTTCCACTAAATTCAGTAAGAAGACAAGGCTGTGCACTCTCACTACTCCTATTCAATACCGTCCTTGAAACATTAGTTAGACAATCAGGCCAGAAAAGGAAATCAAAATGATACAAATAGGAAATGAAGAAGTCAAACTATCTGTCTCCACTGATAATATGGTCCTATATCCAGAATATCCAAAGATCTCCAACAGAAGACTTCTAGAATTTATAAGTGAATTTGGTTAAGTTGTAGGATACAAGATTTAACCCCCCAAAATCCATAGCTTTCCTATACTCCAACAGTGAATCAGCCAGAGAAGAAATCAGGAAAATTATCCCATTCATACTAACCTCAAAAACAAAACAAAACCTATTGAAGAAGCCTTTAGAAGATGGAAAGATGTTCCTGGACAGGCAGAATATTGTCAAAATAGCCATACTACCAAAGCGCTATACAGATGTAATGCAATCCCCATGAGAATACCAATGATATTCTTTACAGAATTGAAAAAAAGAATTCTTAAATTCATTTGGAAAAATAAGAGACCCAGAATGGCCAAAGTACTACTAAGCAAGAAAACTGAAGCAGGAGACATCACAATACCTGATCTGAAATTAAACTACAGAGCTGTAATAACAAAAACACAATGGGATTGGTATCAAAACTGACATGAAGACCAATGGAATAGAAGACACACAGACAAATCCACTAACCTATAGCGTTCTGATATTTGACAAAGGAGACAAAAATACATCTTGGAGAAAAGACAGCCTTTTCAACAAATGGTGCTGGGAAAACTGGATAGCTTCATGTAGAAAAATGAAATTAGATCCTTATCTCCCTGTACATCCTGCACAAAATTCAAATTATATGGTTCAAAGACTAGGAATCCAACCAGAAACCTTGCAAGTGCTAGAAGAAAACAGGATCAACACTCCATCATGTAGGGGCTGGCACCTACTTCCTTAACAAGACCCCCAAAGCATAAGAAATAAAACCAAGAATCAATAAGTGGGATTAAGCTAAAAAGCTTCAGCACAGTTAAGGAAATGAGTAAGACTATGAAGAGATAATCTATAGAATGGGAGAAAATCAGCCAGCTACCTCTCTGAAAGGGGACTAATATCCAGAATATACAAGGAACTAAAAAAATTTAACACCAAAAAACCAAATAACCCAATCAACAAATGAGTGAAAGAACCAAAAGGAAACGTCTCAGTAGAAGAAACACAAATGGCCAATACATAAAAAAATGTTCAACATCTCTATGCAATAAGAAAAATGCAAATCAAACCTACATTACAACTTCATCTCACTCCAGTTAGAATGGTAAAGATCAAGATCATGAACAATAATAAATGCTGTGAGGTTGTGGGGAGAAAGGAGCATTTCTACATTGTTGGTGGGACTGCAGACTAATTCAACTACTCTGGAAAGCAGTAGAGTCCTCAAAAAACTAGAAATGGAATACCATATGACCCAGCTATCCCACTCCTGGGGATCCTCCCAAAGGACCTAAAATTGGTATACTACAGCAACACAGTCACATCAATGTTTATAGAAGCACAATTCCCAACAGCTAAATTATGGAATCAACTCAGATGCCTGTCACTAGATAAGTGAATTAACAAACTATGTTGTGAACATACAACAGAGTTCTACTCAGCTTTTAGAAAGAACGAACTTATAGCATTTGCTGGCAAATAGATGGAAATGGAGAATATTATGCTAAGTGAAATTAGCCAAATTTAGAAATTCAAAACTCATGTTTTCTCTCATTTGTGGAAGCCAGAGTAAAATAAAGGAAAGGGAGAGGGAAGGGTAAGATTACGTAAAAAATCACATACAAATAAATGGATGAACTAAAGGAAGTCTACTAGAGCAGAGGTAGGAGAAGGGGAGAAGGGAGGTGTACAGAGTGGGGAGGGAAAAAATGTATATTCTGCATCTATCAATTTAAAAAAAAGGGATCATGGGGGGGTGGAGCACTTGGGTGTGATATTGGTCAAACTATATTGTTACAGTGTGTGCATGTATGAAAATGTAACAACAAAACCTATCATTATGTACAACTTTAATGCACCAATAAAAATGTGAAAATCGTGGTGTATTTGCCATCAACACAAAATAACTACATCCACCTGCATTTTAATTCTCCTTTCACAGAGATCCACGAAAGGGTGCAAGTATTTTACTACCCTACTGTGTTAATCTAGGATAGTTGTGCCCAAACAGTACATACAGAAATAGTTTATTAAATTACTTTCCTTTTATGTCACCTTTATATTAGAGTTAAGGCATCATATTCATTATTGCTTAAGTAAATTTCATTATCATTTGAGGTTATCAAACAGGCATCAGAAAATAGTTGTTTAAAAAAGAAAGGAGCCACTGAGTCTGATAGGTTCAGAACTACTTCTGTTGACCTTCCTTAATGTAACACAAGTGGACAACACTGTGGACCAGTACTGCCCTCTGGTGGCTGGGGAGGACACAGCAAGCACAAACAGCCAGGAAAGTCCCTCCAGCTACCAAGGGTTGGATTGTCCTTGAACTGGGGACAGAGGAATGTTGTTCCCCAATCAGCCCCAGTGTCCTGGGAAGACATCTAAGGTGAAAACAGTTGGCAGTGGTCAAACAAACAAAAAACCAAACCAAAGATCTCTCCAGCACTGCGAACACCACTTACCATTCCCTCTGGCAAGGTTCTCTACAGCTTACATAGTCCCCTGTCCCACCACTAAGGAATTCTGGATTAATTTTCCTCTCCTATACAATGGGGATTACCACCTGCCTTATAAGTTAAGAACTGAGCAAAACATGCCAAGTGCTAAGACCAAAACATGATACAAATCCTAGACCTTACCATCCCGGGGAATCTAAAGAGTATGGCCATAAGCTTCCATTGTGCTCTTCAGAGGGGTATGGGGTATAAATCACCCCATAAATGTGAATTCACATAAATGTGAATCATGCTGGGCCCAGTGGTCCATGCCTATAATCCCACCAATTCAGGAGGCTGAGGCAGAAGAATCCACAAGTACAAAGGCAGCCTCAGCAATTTAGCAAGGCCCTGTCTTAAAGTAAAAACTAAAAAGAGGATGTAGCTCAGAAGTAAAGCACTCCTAGGTTCAATTCCCAAGTGCCCTTCCCCCACAAAAAAAATGAATCATGTGTTTTAGCTCTGATAACTCTTCCTTCTTAACCCTTTCTGGGGTGTCCCTCTGCCCCATGGCCAGGTTAAATTAGGCAAGGTCTGGGATGAGGTCCAGGGAGTATGGGATGATTCATCAACCTGCTGAGCAGACAGCTATGAAATCGGGACCCAGAAAAAGCACTGCTGAAACTCACTGGGGAAATATGTGCAAGATACCCATAGTGGGCTCACTAGGCACCTCCAGGTTCAAGGTTCACTGTCTCCCTCCAGAGATTGCTCTAATGAGCAAACTTTTTTTTCTTTCTAGTAGATTAGAGTGCAAAAACAAGTATGAAATGAAAATAAGTTGACTTAAAAGAAATGTTTGACCAGGGATTTTACTTTTCTTAAATGGCAATATCCAAGTTTATTCTCCCTTCACTGAGCAGCAAATCTGTATGTTCAAAATTGAGTTCATAGGATTAATTTTATTATGGGTAGTATGAATGCCCAGTAATAACCAAAGAATAAGAATTAGATTGGTCATCCAGCCTATAAGCAGTGTTAAAGCACCAATGTGGGGAGTTGTTTAAACCAGCTTCATAGAATGTCAGGTGTGGAATTACACTGGTACTTATTTTCTAATCATCTTCAATCCCTCCAGCAGTTTTTCCATAGTCTATCTTAGATGCTATGGAAAAAACTCCACCTTTGTGAGAGTTCAGAGTTAATGTTTAGTATTTAGCACATATCTAAACTAAGGATCCAATCGGATGGTGATGGTGTTGGAAGAAATGTCCCCAAACCATGTCCATGTCCATGGAAGAACATGCCCAGAAGACATGGAAAACACACACACAAACAACACTGGTGGTTTGTGCGAGGCTACTACTCAGCTCCAGACAATGCAGAAACTCACCTGCATTGAACAAGTTGTTAATTGCTTATTGAATAAAGAACATACTCTTCAAGAACAGTGGGGAGATCTCAGTAAGATGTTAGAAGAGGATGTGAATGCATACAGATGATTTGGAGTAAGAGTTCAAGGAAGCAGGGCTCTCTAAAAGGATGCTGTCAGGAACTGGGAGATGACTGGGTGTCATAGTACAAGAGGAATGAAGTGAGGTTGAAGGTACAACTGATCCGTTACTTTTGTGATGGGGACAGCATTCTCCTGTGTTGACATGACTATAGAAACAGTCTGTGTTGATTAATCATGAATGCAGAGCAATATTTTGATGTGTCCTGGATATGTGTCTATGTTCAAAGGGACAGGGAGGTTTAAATTTAAAACAAGGTAAGCTCCTGGATGATAAGGACTGCTTTTCTTTTTCTTGCTGTAGAGATCATTGCCACTAAGGTATTTTACGCCTGGATATGAAATAGTTGAGGACACATCATTTATCTTTAGAAGCAACAAAAAAGTTCAGATAAGAGGGCTTAACTTGAACATCCCTTTGCAAGGGATAAGAATGAGGTAGGGTTTCCAAAGTGTCACAATGCAGTACAAATAATGGCAGGACCAGGTTCTAAAGACTATTGAAGGAAATAAATTAGATATGAAAAATCCTACAAAGTGATTTTTTTTTTAAAAGAGAAGGACAATAAAAGAATCAACTTTATTTGGTTTTCCATGTTGTTTTCATTGCTCTGACACTTCATTGTGTACATGGTGCTGGGGTTCAAGCCCACGTCCTTACACATGCCAGGCAAGCACAACTGCCAAGCCACTACTTCAGCCCCCAAAATGAAATCTTAAGCCAACCTTTCCTCTAAGATTACAAAAAAAACATGCTTCATTAGATTCATATTTCCCTCTCAAAGGCAGCTAGGTATGATGACCCAAGGCTGTAGCCCCAACTACTCGAGAAGCGGAGGAAGGAGGATTCCAAATTCAAAACCAGTCTAACCAACTTAATGAGATCCAATCTAAAAAAAAAAAAAAGTCTGGGATGTAACTCAGTAGTAGAGTGCTTACCTTGCATTTGCCATGTCCTGTGTTCAATTCTGAATACTGAAAAAAAAAAATTAAAAGAAAAAAGAAAAAACCCTTTGCACCTGGGGAGAATAATACATGCAAGGCTTCAGTCCCATTTTCACTGAATTGGTTATACTCTGAGGTCACAGGCTTGAGTGACATGGTTTAATGGGTTAACGTCTCAGGACACATACCACATTCTCTTCTGTAGCTAGGATTCCTGCCAATGTATTTGTCCAGGAACCTCCCATGGCCTGAGTTTAGAAAAAAAAAAAAAAAAAGGATAAAGGATTGCCCTGTTCATCTTATATCAGCACTTCATTCTTTATGTGGCTGAATGTTTCATTCTATGAATACACTACATTTTATAAATCCATGACTGGTTCACAGATTTGAATTGTTTCCTCTTTTTGTCTCTTAAGAATAATGCTGCCATGAACATTCATTCGTGTACAAATTGAATAATGCTGCCATGAACATTCATTCGTGTGCAAGTTTTTGTAGGACCATAATATTCTTTTCTTGGGTATCTACAACTAAACAGTGGAATTGCTGGGTTAAACATTTCACATTCTCACCAATATTCTTTACCTCCTCACATTTACTGGATATTCCCTGTGACTAAGGCCATTCTAGTGAGTACAAAGTGGTACCACCTTAAGGTTTCTCTATTTGCATTTCTCTAATGATGTGGAGCATCTTTTCACATGCTTATTGCCCATCTGTTTATATTTGAAGAAAGATTTTTTTCAACTACTTTCAGGGAGTCTTTTGTTGTTGTCTTTTTATTATTGAGTTGAATCATTTTTTTTTATAATATACATGACTTGCAAATATCTCTGATTCTCTGGATTATCTTTTCACTTTCTTGATTACCTCCTCTGAAGCACGAAAGTTTTAAGTTCAATGAAGTAGTGTCTACCTATTTTTTCACTGGTTGCTTGAGTTTTTGGTGTCATACCTATGAAACCATTGAATAATCCAAGGATACAAAGATATACACCTGCTTTCTTCTACAAGTTTTATGGCTTTAGCTGTTCACATTTACATCTTGAATAACTTTTTGGTTAGTTTCTGAATAAGGACATGCAATTTAACAAGATCCCAGGTGATTTTTGTGCCCAATGAATTTGAGAAGTACTGCCTTAAATTACTATTAAATTCCCATTTCCTTTAAATCAATGGTTCCTAATGCTGGTGGCATACAATCACTCTGGGAGCATTAAAAAAAAAAAAATCATGCCCAAGCTCACAGAGATAACAAATCTTTTAATTTCTAGTTGGTTATAATGTGAAGCAAAGCTTGAGAACTACCACGTCTTTGCTAAAATTTTCTATAGCTCTCAACTCATGCTTCAATTTCTTAAGGATGTCCAAAATAACTATCACCATCCCACTAATCAATATCTAATCAATGTTCACTCCTTTTCCATTAGAATAGAATAATCATCATTCTCACTCCCTTTCCACAAAGATTTCACCCACATGGCTTTACTAGGCTTGTTTGCACACACATATGCAAAAGTGCCACTTTATAATTGGGATCAGAGTTCACAGGACATACACTACGTGGGTAGAGTAGGACTAGTGTCTGAAGATATGACACAAATCATACCTTCAAGAGATTAGACAATTAAGTCATGTTGGGTGGTCATGTATGGGAGTAACATGGATAAAAATGAAAAAAGGAAATACAGAACTTCCAAGATTGTTTTGTGAAAACTGGAGTTCAGGTTGGCAAAAGTGTCTACAACCAGCAACATTGATTTTTAAATTGACATACAACATTTGTTTTTATATACAGTACAGCATTACCATTTTATACAATATGTACAGGAATTAAATCAGGTGATTTGCAATTCCATCTCAAATATTATTTCTGTGTTGGCAAACTCCAAACTAGTTAGTTGGAAAAGTACAATTGTTGTAGAGTATTTCCTACTGTGCTGCAGAACATTAGAATTAGTTTTCCCCTCTAATTTTGGTACCCATGATCCACCTTTTCTCTATCATTCCTCCCCCTATCCTTATCCTTTAGTGACTCCTGTCTATTCTCTACTACTTCTATGATCAACGACTTTAGTTTCCATAAAAGAGAACATGCAGTCTTTGTGCCTGTCCATCCATGTTGTTGTAAATGAGAGGATTTCGTTTAAGTCTGAATAGTAATACACACCACACATACACACATTTTTTTTATCCATTAGCCCACTAATGGATTTTATATTTTGGCTGTGTAGAGTTGAAATAATTATGTGAGTGCAGGTATCTCCTTGATATAATGTTTTAATTTCCTTTGGATACGTACTAATACTAGGATCATGGATCATAGGGTAGTTTTATTTTTTCAATTTTCAATGTTAATTCTTCCCATCCAAAGCAGTGGGTCCTCCTCAATTTCTTTCTTCACTATTTTATAGTTTTCACAGTAAGAGGTTTTTTTACTTCCTTGGTTAAATCTATCCTAATGTTTGTTTGTTTTAAGTTACTGTGAACAGCATTACATTTTTTATTTCTCCTTCAGTCAATTTGTTAGTATATATAAAAAATGCTACTGTTGGCCAGGCACAATCACACATGCCTATAATCCCTGCACCTTGAGAGCCTGAGGTGGGAGGCTGAGAAGAAAGAGCCGCAAGTTCAAAGTCAGCCTCAGCAACTTTGAGACCCTGTCTCAAAACAAAAAATAAAAAATGAGCTGGGAATATGACTCAGTTTTTAAGCAACCCTGGGTTCAATTCTGGTACAATAAATAAATAAATAAGCAAGTCAGCTATTACTGCTTCCTTTTCTGGTCCCAGACACTTTGGGAACCACAGGTTACAGTAAGACATGGCTAAGTCTAAGAACAATACCACATAAAACCAGTCCAGAAAATAAGATGAAGAAATCCCAATCACAAAGATATAAATTTCTTAATGATGTAACCCCCAAGTTCCTCAGGAACAGGGCTTTTTTCCAAGAACCACAAAGAGCCTGAAAAAGATGCAAGCAAAGTCCCTGAGTGCACATGCCAAAGCTATGAAGGACCAAGGAGGTTAAGACCAAGGTATCAGCTCCAAGATCAATTGCCTACAACACCCATCCCAATTTTCCATGTCCTATAAGGTTCTATCACTCCCTTGCTGAGTTCTAAATTTTTCTTCTTCAGCCTTCCCTTGAAATGCAACTATTCATTCATTGTTTTGATTCTGATTTGTGGATGAGGCAAGCACTGGACACCTCTATTTGGTCATCTTGGAATGTCACCAGGATCATTCCAACATCTAGTAATTCTGTTTTCTTTGATGCAATATTTGTCCTTGTTTGTTTTCCCCCCCTTGAACAGGAGGGATGGGAATGGGTAAAATATTCTAGTCTTCCCTTTGCAAATCCAGTCCCACAGACCAATTGCAAGTTAAACAAAAATAATTCAAATGGATTACTGAACTAGAGCTAAAATCATAAAACTTAGAAACACAGACATTTATTTTGCCACATTTTTTAAAAAGAAGGGGGGAGGGAAAAATACAAGCCACAGTCCTTCCCCACAGGGATAGTTATGCCCATTTTCCTAACCTCATTGCCAACCTGGAAGGAAGCAGTATGCTTCCATTGCAGACTATTTCCCAGAGAACAGAACTCAAAGTCAAGTATAACCTACTTCCTTCCACAATATTCAACAAACTGAGTGACGACTTTTCTCAGTCGAGTAGAAAAATGTGTTCCTTTCATTTTTCTCCTACTAGGATTAGAGTGTGGTAGATTAAGATAGTCACAAATTTTTTTCAAATTCTCCCCATCAAGCAATGGGGCCTCTGACCTCTCCTCTTAAATCTGGACAAGTTAAAACTGCTTGACCATTAGAATATGGGAAAAATGACACTGGGACTAGGATTTAAAAAGCTGGCAGCTTCCATTTTTCTTGAATTATCTGCTCTTGAAATCCATTCACCATGTTGTATGGAAGCGTAAGCACCTGTAGAAAGGCTCATGTGAATAAGAACTGAGATCCTGAGTACACTCCCAGATGAAAGCATGCATCTAAAACAAGAGAATAAATCCTCTTCAAAGTAAATTCTCCATACCCAGGCAAATCACACTAGCTATATTTACCAAGACCTGTCAAAAAAGCTGGGGATTGGGGGCTGGAGTAGTGGCTCAGCAGTTACGGTGCTTACTTTGCATGCGCAAGTACACAAGTTCAAACCCCAGCACCACGTACACAACAGAGTCTCTGAGCAACGAAGGCCACGTGAAGAACTAAATAAAATTAAAATTGATTCTTTCTCACTGTCCCTCTTAAAAAAAAAAAAAAAAGGAAAGAAAAAAGAAAAAATGCTGGGGATGTAGCTCAGCAAATAGAACACTTGCCTAGCATGTGTGATGCCCTGGGTTCTATTCCTAGTACCTGCCAAAAGAAAAGACTAACTTGCTTCTTGCTTCTAAGGTACCAACTTATGGGGTACTTGGTTATGAAGCAACAGACAACAGACAACACTCAACCTCCCTTTTCTAGAAAGTGTAAGGAGTGAAGAATATGTTAGAATAACTTTTCTTAAAAAACAAAACAAGTTTGAATGTATATGTGATTATGTACCCATTAAAGAATCTGGCTCCACATTCACCTTTGGTTTTTTGAGGGCAATTTTACTTAGAGCCTCTATCCAAGCCTATTACTGTTCTAAGGTGAATGGAGTAAAGCAAGAGAAGAACAGGCTCAGAGTTTAAACCAGTAATGTTATAATTAGGAAGTCAGAAAAACAAACCTTGACATGTACAGATTGGGATTTCAAACTGAAAGTATGTTCCACCACTGTCCTAGTTTACAGGAAATCTCAACTTCCTTCTAGTCAATCTCACCAAAAGAGAAATGTTAGAAAAGGGATGCTTTTCCTGTACTTCAGAAAGGTATGGCCATAAAGAGTAGTTCAAATGTACTACACAAAAGCCACTTTTTACTGACAATGAAATGAGGAAAACTGCTGGAAAGACAAGGAAACCCTCTCCCTCATACCCTAGTTCATACAACAAAAGAGCTGATTTTATTTTACTTAAAAATACAAAAAAAAAAAACCCTACTTTGGCAACCAAAGATAAGCAATTAACTCTTATCTCTATAATTTTTGGTAGAAAACCATTATTCCAAGACTGCCCTCCCACTCTTGTATGAATGACCACACACTGATCATTCCCAGTAGAATACAAACATGATATATCTCCCAACTTGAAAGAAAAAAGGCAAACTTCCACACCACCCACACATGCCCCTCTCTACAACTACTGCAATTTCTCTGTGACCCTTGCTATCTCCTCAGTCCACTAAATACAATTTCCCCCCCTACTTTAAACCCCTTGTATAGTCCTGAGGGTCCATCCGTGTTAAGCGCATGAAGCAGTAGCACTGAATAATCCATTACACCCATATCCTCACGAATGAGTTTCTTCACTTGCTTTCAGGACCTCTCTCAGTTCTCATTTCCCTACTATAAGTTCATCTGCTTTATAGCTCTTCCATTTGTCTTCTCAATATTTCCCACTTACATGTTAATGTTAAGTACATCCAACAAACATGTCAAAAACAAACTTCTGATTTATGCTCTCCCCATGTATTTCTCCATTTTGCTCACCTTGCTTGATTATTCTCTTGCTCTTAACTTCATACCTCTACTAGTAAATCTTACTGGTTCTTTCTTCAAAACAACTCCAAATTTGCTGATTCTTAGCGCCTCCCTCTACTACCTATCCAGTGCAAGAATCTGTCATTTCTCAGCTAGATTAACCTCCTAACAGTCTCCCTGCTTCCACCCTGATTTCCCTAGTCAGTGTTCCCACCTAGGAATTTATTAGAAATGCAAACCCTCCCCCAATCCCACAACTAACAATCACAAATGCTGGGAGCAAGACACAAAATTGTCAAGTTGGAAAGTTCTTCAGATACACTACCCCAAAATGTCTCTGTTCAAATGTCACCATCATATAAGGTTCTGTCTACTACGTTCTATAAAAACAATCACAAGCGCCTTCCTGATCTTGCCTCCTTACTATGCTGAATTTTTCACTAAAGTACTTATCATGACCTGGCAGGCAATGTTTTATTTACTGACTTTTCAAAGCAGAAAACTGAAAAACCAAAACAGAACAAAGCACTGTGAAGTGAATGAGGAGAAGCAGTTGATGGTAAGGATTAAAGCAGTTCAGAAAAATAAACCACTGGATTAGCAAAGTTTAGACAAACTTCAGAACTGAGCCCAGAAAGAATGGCAGTCCTGATATAAGCCCAAGAAAATAGCTGAATATCTTGTGTAATACCAGAGAAGGGAAGATTTCTAACTGTAGTTTCCCTGACAGTGTGTTCATTGGATATATAGCATTACCTGGAAAAATAGTCACATAAAAGATGCATGGTCTAGTAAGATTAGAAAAGGCTAGAATAAACAGTTTCCAACAGATTTCTTTACTGCAAGATTTCTTGTTAACTTTTAACAAGTTTAATCTTAACCTCTGAGAGGAAGTACAACATAGTTATTTTCCTTCCCTTAACTACATCATTTTTAGTAATTTACTGTCTAGTTTCACTTTGGTCACTAACATAAATTTTTATCTATTCTGTTGTATTCTGTCAATGATTTGTCTGGTAACATAGTAATAATGTCTCTCCAAATAATCTCTCCCCTTTCATAACCACATTCAAACCAAGTTTGAAATCCAAAATTCTGAATATATACAGGACCGTTGTCATCGATTTGATTGCTCAATATTTGCTACACTTTGTTTAGGATATATCAAAAACATTCTACTTGGGAAATAAAATCCTGAAATGTTATCACCAGTCTATTCTTTATTCAATTTGAAATGAATAATTCAAGATAAGAAAAATTTAAGACTATAGTGTCTTGTTTAGTGCTTTTAAGAATTTCAAACATGCCCCTCAACTTACACTATGCTCACTTCTTGATAAACCTATCATAAGTTGAAAATACTGTTAAGGCAAATATGCATTTAAGACACCTAACCTATCAAATATCAAAGCTTAGCAACATGGTATACTTAAGAGTATTGGTCTTTTACCTTCAAGCTTAGGAGGTTGACTAGGAGGTGTGGCTTGCTGCTGCTGCCTCCCCAGCATCCCAAGAGAATATTATCATATATTGTTAGCATGGGAAAAGATCAAAATTCAAAATGTGAAGTACAGTTTCTACTTGAGTATGTATGGCTTTCACATGACCACAAAAGCAAAATTTTGAACCCTTCAACAAATATGTAGATCTGAGTTATCAGAAGCAAACAAACATCATGCCACTGCAGCAACTTAAATGTACAGTTTTTAAGATTGCGCAGTCTAGTGTACCCTACAGGCCTCACCACATTTATAATAAAGAAATTATGATACCTTAACTCAAAGTTAAATTAATTAGCCAGGACCAAAAAAAAGTAGAGCCTACGTTACATTCCTTCCCAATAGGTTTGTCATTTTAACACAAAACATGCAACATTTTAATTGGGGAAGCCTGAAAAATTACTAGAGTGGAGAGTGATAAAAGCTGAGGTGAATCAATTCCAATAGTTTTTAAATGACACAGAGAAGACATCTTTATCTTTCTACAAAAAAGGCAAGACAAACCATGTGTAAAAGCTAGAGATTTATTGTTATTTTATGATTAATAAATCATCAAATTAGTTATGACACTGTCCCACACTGTATACTGCCATTCACCAATACAAAAGTCTTTAAACCAGACTGAGGCATAAGGCAGAAAGAGTAAAAGACACATGAACACCATCCTTAACCTCTTGTAGTCATGCCTCCACCCTGACCTCTGTACATGTTTTCCTCATGGGGAAAGTGTCAGAACAGTGCATGGACTGGTGGCAACCTGGCCTCTTGACCTTTTGTAATAGCAAGCAACTTACAGAAGTAATGGAATTCATCTTGTATTTCCCTTGATTTTATTGGTCTGAACTCATTTTAGGTTACTTAAACATTCTAATTTCCTGAAACTGTACATGAGAGAATATAACGACCTAAGAGAATACTGAACCAGAGTCAGCCAAATACATTACTGACCCTAAAGTTATGTTTTAATTGGTCCTAAAGGAATGTACCACCCCAACAGTTTGAGAGTCAGGCAAAGAGAACTTCTTTGGGGAAGGAAGAAAAAGGCTATAGAACAGCCAAATGTACTCAACACTGTTAAAACGGCTCTTTGTTTTTCACCCCAAATGAGACTTCATGACCACACTATATGCACAGAAATCCTAACAGAATCTTGGTTGCCAGTATTATTTAGTTTAGGCTGGCCCAATCCAGGATAGATTCCGTCTCACCCACCCTCCCCCATTCCCTTCTGAGTCTCTGAAAAGCACAATATTTAACTATTTCTTAATAGAACTATCCAAACACTTCAGAAACAAGTGGCTCACAAATCATTTTAAATTCATGTATTGCCTGTGCATGAAAAAAACTGATAAACCCAAAATATTGTTCTATTTTTATATGGCAATTAAAAGTAACTGAAACATCAACACTTTCAGTGAAAGCAACATTTCAATTACAAATTGTAGCCTGTTAAACTACCTATGGGAGAAGCTGAAAAGACCTAGGCAAATGCTTTTTGGGGTATGCTAAGGTGCTCCGTCAGTCTGCACAAAGATTAAGGTAATTTACAGTCAAATCTGTGAATGCTGAGACAATGTTACATTATGCTGTCTGTACAATTAAATGTCCTGTAAATAGATAACCAGAATCAGCTTTCTACTACACTTTTTAACAAACCTGACTAGCCGGCACTTTTGCTGAGAGATGTTCATCAAAGATGCTGTAAGATTCTATACAATTAGGAAACACTAAGCCTTCAGAGTATTTCCTTCGCTTTACTTTTTTGATTACAGGTATTCTGTTCAGATTACCTATCACAGTATGTTTCTAGAAATGCAGTCCCAAATGTGCATACAGTATACAAATAAAGCAAAAATTGTCAGTAGTATAAATCTTACAGCATTGTTTGCAAAAATACATGCCAACGTCACAATAAGCAGTATTGTACCACAAATTATAGAGCGCAAATGATTTGCTTCTTTTTAATGCTTTTATTCTACATAAATTACTACCATAGGCTAATGTTTAAAAAGCAAATAAAATGGACAGATGCAGGACAAAATCTGTTCACCCAACTATAAAAGGTGATGTTTTTAAAAAATTACAATAAATGCAGAAGTGTTTGATGCATGCAGTAGCCTTATATGAAAAAGCATTGATTCCCACTGTTCCAAAAAAGAAAAACACAGAAAAACCCACACATCTTACTGCACTCCACCTTAAAATGCATCATATTGGGTTTGTTTATAATAACACAGAATTCCAAGAGTTGAAATGAAATAAAGCAGGTATTTTAAAGATTTAAGAGCCGTTATCAAAAATAAATTACATTTTTTTCAAGATACAGAAATGCTGCTATGATGGCTGGGAACCCAGTAACCTTTCAATAGCTGCATTGATATCACCTCCTGTTGCTATTAATGCTTGCAGGTTTGCTTCACGGTTCAAAAATCCCATTGCACTGAGTTGTTCCAGTTGTTGCTGAAATCTGACTTCTGGATTCTGTAGCTATTAAAGGGAAAAAGAAAAATTAAACTCACACCTCAAACTCTAAGGGAAACTAGTTCATGTCACACCTAAATATCTGCTTAAAAATTTTTAACTGTCTTTTTTTTTTTTTAAGAAAAAGAGGGACAGTGAGAGAGAGAATCAGTTTTACTTTTAGTTTTTCATGAGGCTTTTGTGGCTCCAACACTTCATTGCGTACGTAGTGCTGGAGTTTGAAATCACGTCCTTGTGCATGCCAGGCAAGCGCTGTAACCGCTGAGCCACCACTCCAGCCCTTAACTGCTTTTTTAAATAATATACTGATTTACTGAGCTTTATAAGCTCTGCCTCTCCAATCATCAAGAATACAAATAACAGTAGTGTAGAAAGGAATAGAAGAAAAAAGGAATACTTATTCCACTATTGGTGGGACTATATTTTGTAAATTAGTACAACCACTAAGAAAATCAATATGGAAGTTCCTGAAAAAACTAAAAATAGAATCAACCATAAGATTCAGCTATGGCACTCTTTATTATTTATCCAAAGGAACTAAAGCCAGCATACTTCAGGGATACATGCACACCCATGGTAAAACAACATAATTCACAATAGCTAAGTTATAGAATCAGCCTAGGTGTCAATCAACAGAAAAATGGATAAAGAAAATATGGGGGGTGTGTGTGTGTGCTTCATTCAGCCATAAAGAATAATGAAATTGCATCATTTACAGGAAAAATGGATAGAAATGGAAACCCTAATTTTGAGCAAAATAAGGCAGACTCAGAGAGAATAAATTGCTATGTTTTTCCTCATATATGGAAGCTAGAAGGAAAAAAAGTAAAAATGGGATCCCATAAAAGTATAAGGGTGACCATTAGAGTGAAGGGAAAAGAGAGGAAAGAGTATGAGGTAATAAAATTGATCAAATTATGTTTTTATGTATGTGCAAATATGCCACAATGAAACCCACCATTCTGTGTAATTAAGATGCACCAATTAAAAAACAAAACTCACTAACATTGAACATATTTAAAGTTCACTAGCATTTTATTTTATTCTAGTTTATACCTACATAATCATTTCAAATAGATCATGTAATTCTCCCTTTTTATTTATGTTCTACCTTCCTCCCGTTTAAGTGCCACCTTAA
>PVKS010007784.1:0-71239 GCA_004027875.1 Aplodontia rufa | reverse complement strand
TGTAAATTAGCTATTGAGCAGAAAAATATCTGGACTCAAATCCGAGTTCATATATATGAAGAGCGGTCCAATTAGGGAGTTGGAGGCCAGATTAGGGGATCTGATCAGGGGTAGCTTGGACCCCCGAGAGGAAGTTCCACTCCCACCGGGTGTGGGGGTGGCCCCGCGTTTGGCAGCAGCTTCCTCGTTTTGGTTTTTTTTTTGTTTGTTTTTTTTTTGGTTAATGCTCTTCACTTTTCCTTTGGGGTCAAAGAACTAGCAGGAGGCAATGCCTGCCCACCCGTTCCGGGAAAATCGTCCTACCGTGGGAATCTATGTGCCGACGCGCAGCCTGTGCTGACTCTCGGGAGCTTCACGGGGTCAGTGTGCTGGGATAACCGCCATCTTCCTCCCTGTGGTGTTTTCTTTACCTTGGTTTGTGTTTTCCTTTTCCTTGGCCAGCTTTTACATGTTCTGCGAGACGAGCTCATGGCTCATCTTTTTCACGTCTTGCCTGACTTTCACCGCCCCCCCCCGCCAGGCTTATATCCTTCTTGGTTACTTAATAGTGTTTTGTTTTTTAAGAGAGAGAGAATGGGACATTGATGAGGGGGTGGAGGAGAGAGACAGAGAGAGAATTGGTTTCATTTAGTTTTTCATTTGTTGCTCTGACACCTAGTTGTGAACGTGGTGCTGTTGTTCCAACCCGCGTCCTCGAGCATGTCCCGGCACGTGCAGTAACAGGTGAGCCACTGTCCAGCCCTCAGCAGTGTTTTGCAGTCGTCTGGATTTGTGTAGTTTCTTCTTCTTCTTCTTTTTTTTTTTTTAAGAGAGAGGGACAGTGAGAGAGACAGAGAAAGAGAGAAACAACTTTATTTAGTTTTTCACATGGCCTTCATTGCTCCAACACTCAGTTGTGTACGTGGTGCTGGGGTTTGAACCCGGGTCCTCGTGCTTGCCAGGCAAGCACTGAAACCACTGAGCCACCGCTCCAGCCCATTGTGTAGTTTCTTCTAAGAAGCAACTTTGGCTTTATTGCTCATCTCCATTGTATCTTTTTTCCACTTCATGAATTTCTGTTCTTTATTTATTTTCCTTTACGTTGGGGGGTTTGTTTTGTTGGGTTTTTTTCCTGGCATTGAATCAGATGCTTTTCTAATAAAAGCATTCAAGACTACAAACTTTCCTGTACATATTACTTTAGTTGCACCCTGAGTTTGTTACGTAATATTTTTCAAATCACCTTTTAGTTCTATGTATTACATTTTCATTAAAATTTCTCCTTTGACCCATAGGTTAAATCAAAAGGAATCATTAGCAAAGGATAATACATGTCAGTTTTTGCAGATGTTCTAAAACCGCTTGAGAAGAATATATGTTCTCTAGTTATTGTGTGCAATATTTTACATATATGCATTAGATTAACTTGTGAATTGCATTCTTTAAATTTAATGGTGCTAATTTTTGTCTGATGTGTTCACCAATTGAAGAGTGATGCTAACATTTCCCTCCATGATTGTGGATTTCACATCTTTTTTGCTTTTTCTCTTTTCCCATTTTCTCTCAGTATGAATTTGGGAGCTATACTTTCTAATTTTATTCTTCTAAAATTGTATCCTAGAAAATTTAGTATGTGTGTATAATTTTGCAAAGTTTAAAGTTAATAGCTTTATACTGTGCTTGGAAACACTAGGATTTTAGGATGCTTTTTCATTTTGATCACATCTTCTTTTGGTAGTCAATGTTTTACTTCTAATTTTATCCTTTTCAAATTCAAAAGTTAGATGTTATTATTTTATACAGTTTCAGGGTCATTTAGACTTACCCATATCTATCATGTTCTTTGCTTATTTTATTTTACAACTCAGACTTCCTTTCAGGGATAGCTTTCTTTCTTTCTTTTTTTTTTTTAAGTAATTTTTTAGAAGTTCCTTTAGTAGACACAGTATTTTTTAAAAATAAACTTTGTCAGTTTTTTTTTTTTAAAGAGAAAGGGACAGTGAGAGAGACAGAGAAAGGGAGAAACAACTTTATTGAGTTTTTCACATGGCCTTAGTTGCTCCAACGCTCAGTTGTGTACGTGGTGCTGGGGTTTGAACCCGGGTCCTCGTGCTTGCCAGGCAAGCGCCGAAACCGCTGAGCCACCGCTCCAGCCCCACTTTGTCAGTTTTTACTTGTAAAAAATTGCCTCTATTTTGCCCCTATTTTTTGAAAAACAGGGTTGCTGTGTACAGTTTGATACAGTTCATTATTCTTTGTTTCGTGATCTCAGCACTGAAGATATTCCAGTGTTTTCTCCCTTCCATTTCTGTTATCTAGAAGTCAGCTGTTAGTCTTAACATTTCTTTTGCAAGTTTGGTGTCTTCCCCACTGGCCACCACCTCAGCTGTCTTTTCTTTGTCATAGGTATCTTCAGTGTCACTAGAAACTTCTAGGAGATGATTTCTTTTTATTTATTCTGCTAAGGATTTCTTGGGATTCCTGTTTCTGAGGTTTAGTAGCTTATTACTTCTGGAAAGTTCTCACCCAGTTTCTCTTTCACTATTGCCTCTTCCCCTGTCTTTTTCTCTCTCTCCTCTCTTTTTGGAATTCTGGTGTAGGTGTTAGACCTATTTTGATTGTAAACTCATGTCCCTTGTATCTTTAATCTCTGGTTGTTCTTTGAGGCCTGGGTCTAAAATGAGGATCTTCAACTTGTGTAGATGTCTTAGAGGATCATACTAACCCAAAATACTTAGAACCGAAAATTTGGTTTTAGGTTTTTTAGGTTATAGGCATATTATGAATTCTGACTCCAGATTTTTGTCAAGAAAGTAATATAGATATACATTCTGAGGGGAGATTATTTTCCTTTTTGCCAAGGAGAAGCAGGTTTTCTTTTTATTCACCTACAAAGATGTGACCTTTCAGAGGGTGTGCCTTGGTATGGGAGTTTCCAGTTTGATTCTTCTCTTGCCAGCAGGCATTCAGGAGCCAGACCACATTCAGACCCCAGACCATTGCCTAAATGTACAGGAAACAAGATAATTACACTTGTCTTTTTAAAAGATTACCCTGGTGCCCTATGGAAAATGGACTACAGAGGGCTTTAAGAGTGGAGGCAAGTTAGGATAACATTGTGAATCTCGGAGAGAAGGTGATGTCACCTGGGACAGGATGGTGATGGATGGGAAAGGTTATTGATTGAGACACCTCTGTCTCTTCCCCTAGATTATAAGATATTTAGTGGCAGGGAGCTTGTCTTATTCATTTCTGAGTCTTTTGATTCCTGGCACAGAGAATGCAGTCACAGATGCTAATTAAATTGAACTATGGCATCACTAATGGTTCTAATGATTTTTTTAAGTCCACCTTCAAAGTGACTATTTCTTTAAAGGGAAATGACATAAAGAGATTCCAGGCAGTGAACTCATTCCTGTCTCTGGCATTGCAAAGCTCAAGCCAGAAATAGAAAGCCAGTTGTTTGTAAGCCCCTGAAAGCCTTAGGTTTGGCAGGATTTATTTTCCATGATAAGATAGCTTTCTTTAGCCTGTGCACTTGTTCCTTTCTTAAGAAGTCTCAGGCTTTGTCTGAGACTACTTACACAAAGTCTTACCAGCTTACTGGATTTTTATGACATTTCCTTAGAAATCACTAAATTTCATGACTCTCCAGGCACATTGCAAAGATGTTGCTCTAATGGTATGTTATAGCTGAGAAAACTCCTTACTCCTAAGGTGTTCTTGTTGGAAAAAGCACTCTGTGTTTAGCGAACAAAGGGATAGTCAAATGGTCCCTGCTGTGTGACAGCTTAATCAGCTTCGGCTAGTCCCTAAGGACTGCTGCTGGAAGAGTTTGTGCAGTCCTGTTCCATTAGAATAAGCAGAAGAATTTCTAGAAAGTATGGTAAAATAAAGCATACTTATACAACTTTTAGGTTCTGAGGGCTGGAAGATCTTCGTTATTCTTCAATTAATGTGTTTTGTCTGTCTATTATTCTCCAAGACCTGTGGAAAGTGCTGGGGATAAAGATACTATCAGACAGCACTGCTGTACCAACCAGGGTCACTGCTGGTCCACACTTGTCCTTTTGTGTGAATTAGAAAAAGATGTCCCCTCCCCCAAGAAGAAATATTAGTCAATATGCTACTTACATCACATTAACAGATATGTAACAACAATGCATTACTAATGATAAATGGATATTAGTTATTAAATAATATTTACATAGTATTATAATGAAGTACTTATTGATTTGAACTTGGGATTCAGAAATGTCATAGTACAGTTAACAAAGAGGTGATTGAATTGCATTATGAAACCTCAAATTTAACCTCTGTGCTGATACCAAAGAGAGATTTAAATAAAATTTTAATACTCCCCAGTCACCCATCAGCTGTAAAAGCAGGTCTCTGTTTAGAAATACAGGCTACTATTAGATCAAGAAGTTCTTTTGATTATCCAATTTTTCAAAGGGGAATAAATAATACATATGGTTTGTTAAAATAAAGACTTGACTACCATCTGCCAGAAAATTCTCATTGTAAATATAAAATTACTCAAATCTAAAATAATGTGATATTTGTTTACTGAAATAGAATATTGCTAAACTCCTGCTTTAATAAGTCATTTTGTTATGTCAATATGTAAATATTATGCAATAACTACTAATACACTTGTTAGAGAGAGAAAAAAATATATAAATGTTCCAGTCTTGGTGCAGTGGCCCACGTCTGTAATCCCAGGAGGATCACTTGAGCCCAGTCTTCCAGTCCAGCCCAGGAATTTGTGGGTCTGTCTCAAAAACAACAATAATATTCCCAAAGTTAAAAAAGCCTGTCTGTGCACAGCATGACCTAGGAAGCCACACGGTGGCCTCAGAGGCCCCAGCCTGGGGGGAGTGCAGTGTGGGACTGCAAACGTTGTGTTAGACGTGTGGACAGAAGAACATGGTGGGAGACAGGAGGGCACAGTGTCAGCTGGGAGGCTTGAGAAAGGCTTGTGAGAGTGCGAGGCGGCTCCCAGATGGACCAGAGCCAGCCGTTTTGACATATTTTGTCCGTTAGTAGCCTTTGAGCCTTTCTGGGTTCTGGTTATACTCTAGATAGGTGAGAAAGCCCAGTTCCAGAGTGGACAGGTGTCAACGCGTTCAGGTAGAGCTCGTCCGTCTCCCCTTCTGCCCACCACTTCATCTGTCTCCGATGTCATCTTGAACCCCGCTTTCTCTCAGGACCTTCCCTGCTCCTCCCTTCCCCACCTTGGCTCCATGCTGTTCTTTGTGCTTCCCTTCCATAGCAGGATCAGCTTTGTGGCTGCTGCTTGTTAAATTGTCTTTCTTTCCCACCGCATTTCTAATTCAGCCAATGCAAGGGCCACATCTGTCTTGCTTCTTGTTCATCCTCGGAGCTCCACACTCCAGTGCACAATGCCTGACCCATTATGTAATCGGAATTTGATAAATATTGGCCGAAATACTTTTCTCATTCATTCCTCAAACATGTCCTCAGCCCTTATTTTGTGCCAGGGACCCTGCCAAGCACTGGGCAAAGAAATGACATCCTGTTGGGCCCTCCCATCAGGGAGCTCACCACCAGTGGCTATGCTGACACAGTGAGGGAGGACAGAGGCTATGGGAAGAAGAGGAGGAGGGGTGGCTGGCTGGGATTCAGGGATGGAGGGAAGGGCCTTTTCCAGGAGGGCCTTCCAGTTGAGTGTGGGGCTGAGCTAGCTTCAGGGGTGAGGCAGGGACTCAGCAGGCATGATAGCAGGGTGGCAAGCTAGAACATGGGGCACGGGGTGGGGGACAGGGGGCACTGCAAAGAGTAGCCAGAGCACAGATGTGAGAGGAGAGGACTGGGAACGATCCCGAGGGTAGGGAGCCAACTCAGAGGTCCTCATTACACAATGGCAGCCATTGGAAGAAATGCTTATGTAGGGGTGTGTGTGTGTGTGTGTGTGTGTGTGAGGGGGGGGAGAAATCAGATGTATAGATTAGAAAGACACCTCTGGCAGTGGAGCGTGGTGTCGGGTGGTGAACTGGAAGTGTAGGTGTATACTTGGTGTCGAGTGGTGAACTGGAAGTGTGGGTGTACTTGGGGTTGGGTGGTGAACTGGAGTGTGGGTGTACTGGGGGTCGGGTGGTAAACTGGAAGTGGGGGTGTACTTAGGGTCAACAGGAAGTGGGGAAGCCCTCCAAAAGCCCAGGGAGAGTTGCCTCCTCTGTTGTCTAGCACACAGCTGATGGAGAGCAAGCACTGAAATTATCCTGTGTGACCAACTCAATCTGCAGACACCACAAAGCAGGATTCCCGAGCCCTCATTGCAGAATGATGGCAGAAGCTCTGGGTCACTTTATTGATCCTCCAGGCAACCTTCTGACCAGGTAACTAAGGCCTGGACTGACCAAAGCCCTCGTCCCCAGGCATGTGGTTCAAAAGCGGCAAGGCCAGAACTCAGACCCGGGTCTCAGCTGGTCTAGTCGAAGCACCTCCATGTTGTGCTACACACAGGGAAAGCTGGGGAGAGGCCTGGCCCACCTGTGTCTCTGCTCAGGAACCACTGCACTCTTTTCTGACAAGGGAGGGGCTGAAGGAGGGCTCTTTGGGCTTCCAGCCATCTCCTGTGTCCCGTGCAGGCACGGGTGCCCCCTCTTATGAGTCTCCTCCTAGGCAGAGACAGAGGCCCAGGGAGGCAGCTGAGAGTGTCCTCACTAACGCAGTGGGGAGAGATTTGTGTGCTGCTGGAGTCCTGGTTGCCTGGCATCATGCTGCTATTTAATAAAAGCCTCATTGCTTGAAGAGCCATTAAGCAACCAATGATATATTTCAAGCTCATTGAGGAGGAAAACGCAGAGTTAAATCAAATTCAGACCTTGTGGAAATAAAACAATAAAAAGGCTGTTCACATGCATGGCCCTGTTCCTAAGGGGAAGGGAAGGGGACAAGCCATGGGGGTCCCCCAGAGCCATCACCTGGCGAGAAGCTTTCCCACCGGCTTCTTACTGAGTGCTTTCAGCAACGCTGGCAGCAGGGACTCTGTGACTCTGGACCCAGGCTCAGTGAGTTGTCTCCTCTAGCTTCCCCCCTTCCATGCATTTTATCAAATTTTCCTTCTTGTTGTGTTTTCTGTCATTTAGTAAAAGAAGATTCTTTAAAGCACTTTCTAAATCGCATGGCATTCTTAGAAATGTGACCTACACCCTTTCCCCGCTCCCTCCTCCCTCCAGTTCTCCCCACTTTGAGCTGGTGTCACCTCAGTCTGAAGTCTGTTCTCATTTCTAGAACCTGGGTTCAGTTCTTACAGCCCCCCTCCACCTTTGCAGCCCTGTTTTAAAACACCCAGTGAACCCAATTGTAATTCAAGCTACTATATACGGAAGAGGACTTGTTTCTTCACAAAACAGCTTAGAATTAGTGCTTTGTGCCCATGAATTTTTTAAAAACAATATATCTTTATTGACAGTTGGTTCCACGTTACCCCGATCCCTCTCTTATTGTGCTCCAAATTCACTCCTGTTTTATGATTTATCAACAGACATTTTTTAAAGGTCTAATGGTGTCAACCCACCATCTCCATAATCTCACATATTTCTGAGAGTAACTCGCAAAACAGATATGGTTTGAACCCTTTACTGTTGGGGAAAATATGCCTCGGAGAGGTTCATTAGCTTGTCCATATTTTGTCCAGTAGGTGGTAGCTCTGGGGTTTGAACCCAAGCCACTCAGATTCCAAATCCATAACCTCTTCCAGCTGAAAGCCAGAGCTCGTAGTTTCTTATTATCCTTCTGCTTAGGATGTTCTCAACTGCTTAATTAGTGATGGCTCCAAATTACTGGGATGGCCCTGAGCCTTCTGGCACGGGAATGGGTCTTATTCTGACAGCAGTCACCGCCTGTACTGAGAAGATGGTCCTTAGTCCAGAAAGAAGGAGGGTGAGAATCCACAGAGGAGAGCAGCTCTTTTGTTTAGGCTGATTGAGCTCTGCAGGGTTCTTATTTTTTTCCTGTTATACTTCTTCTTGGAAGACTAAATGGCTTCAAGGAACTCCACTCAGTTCTTAAACATGGCCAGTAAGTAAACTCCCAGTGTGTCAGCTTTTAGGTTTTCCAAAGCCACAACTTAGCACTTACCAACTTCTCTGATCTAAGAATCACCTAGGGCATTTGTTAAGATTTGATTTCCCAGTAGGGGTGGCACCTGGGGAATCTTTATTTTTCTTGTGATCACAGTAGCTTGGGAAACACTGAGGACCATCACTGTGAATTGAGTCCCCTTGGTGGACTGTCCTCTGTCAATTTGAAACCCAACTGGTCATACATTTTAATGGGGGAATATGAATCCTGGAGTCAGAAAGCACAGGATCAAAACCCCAATTCCACCACTTACACCTCGTGCTGCATTAGGTGCATAACCAAATGTTCTCAAGACCTGTGTACATTGCTTCTGTCTAGAAACAGGACATTGTTCTCCTTCTGTCCCCTACCTCATCTCTTCTCATTTGTTTGGTTCTTCAGCTCGTAGGGAAGCATTCCCAGATTCCCTGCAAGCTGGCTCACTCCTCATTCTCTCTCTCTCGACTCCAAGCTCCATGAAAGCAGGAACCATGCCTCTTCTGTGTATGACACGCCCCACACCTGGCACAGTATAATGTAAATGAACTCTGAATCTATTTTTCTCATCCATGAAATCTATAAATCAGCAGGAGTGTTAGGAGATTAAAATAGCACGAAAGTGAACAACATACAGCAGGTATCTAGTAAAGATTTGTTTTTGCTTTCGTGAAATAACTCACTTACGAGCATCGTGCTGAATAGACTAGATTAAGGCAGTTTGCTTGGCCCACCATTAAAGCTTCAAGTATTGTTAAAAGACTCTCCTCCAATGCCCTTTTCATTTTGTCCTGGCAAGCTGTTTTGAGGTCTCCAATAATTTTACTTGATTTCCTGTGGATAGATATCTTTAAGATTTCTTTGTTCAGTTTAATGCAGAGAATGAAAATCATATGACTGGAAATGGAACTTAATATTTTAAAAAGATTCTGGATTGTAGAATGGTTTTCAAAGGTAGCTTTATGAAATCTCTATTCCTGGAACTCTTTAGAAGAGAATAAAAACACTGACTTGTGAAGATTTTCTCTAATCTTTTGTCAGATCTGGACTGATACGATTGGTGAATTGAATTTGAAATTTTTTATTTTGTTTCCCTACCCAGCTGAGAATGACTTCCATTCAGATTTAAGGCTTAGGAGATGGCTGGCTATTAATAAGTCCTTCCTCCTGTACCTTGCCAGAGAGAAGCAGCATTAGCATGTTGTTCTTTCTTTCTTTCTTTTTTTTTTTTTTAAGAAAAACAAGAACCATAAGAGGTTCAAGATTTTTTTCTTAGAGAGTGAAGGAGAAAGAAAGAATCAATTTTATTTTTTCATCTGATCTCTGACACTTGGTTATGCACTTGGTGCTGGGGTTTGAACCCTGGTCCTTGTGTATACCAGGCAAGCACTCCACCACTGAGCCACAAGCTCCAGCCCCCGTTTTGTAAAGTTTTTGAAAATTAATTTTGCTTTTAAAGCCACTAACTTGTATACAGGTGGTCTTACATATAATTGTGCTTGCATCATTTTTTAGCTCAATGACAGTGATTTAGGAATGAATTATATTTTTTAAATCCTATTTTTTTTCTATACCTGAGTGGCTACAACTATTAGTCCATTAGTGTGACCCATTTTCTAGCATTAATAATTTTCATTGATGTGTTATGAGTAGCTCATGTTTTTTCCACCTGAGCATCAATGATAGAACTGATACCGTTGTAGATGAATCTTGAAAATAATAGCTCAATGTTAAAGGAGGGTTCTCACATAAATTGCATATTCTTAATCCTCATGAGGTAGAATTTAAAATTATTTTAATATGTATTTATGCCTCTCTCTTTTTCAAAAAGTATGTAATGTGGCTTTCAAAAAGATGTACATGGTCTTGGGGTGTAGCTTAGTAGAGCCCCTGGCCAGCACGTGCAAGGCCCTGGATTCAATCCTCAGCACTGTTATGTTTTCTGTTTTTGTTTTTTTTAATTTAGGTTTAAAAAAATCAAGGAAAATGAACAACCAAGAGAACAAAATAAAATAAAATCCAGGAAAAGCTGATATCTAGACATATGTCACATAAATCTTGTGTAGTTTTTATGATGGACACAGATTTGTCCCCAAGATTTCTGGTTACCAAGAAAAATCAGAAATGTACTAAGCTGTACGTCTTGATGCCCATAAGATAAAATAAAAGATGTTTGAGGAAAGTCCAGCTTTTCCTAACTGGAGGGAGAAAAGGCTGGGAGAAGTTTCCCCAGCAGGTCTTTATAAAGGAGGCTCTGCCTGAATTTGGGGTAGCATCCTCCAACAGCACCCTCTAATCAATACAGTTTCAAGGTCTTATAGGAGATAAAGCACTTCAGTGCACTCCAATAAGATTGGTTACTGTAACCATGAAGGGAGGAGAAGGGAGGGAGGGAAAAGCAGGATTATCAATAAGTCTGGGAATACTCAACTCCCATGAGAAGCCGAACTATACTCAGGCAGGCAGAGAAACTCAGAAATTTCAAAAATTAATATAAATGTATATGCTCATTTCTGTCTATAGCATAGGGATATTGCAAAGGAGACATGAGATCTGGGAATGGATGAAGCAGGGAGGGGGGAGAGCCTGTATGCATGAATACGTAACAATGATTCCTTCCAATACATAAGACTATGTTAAACAAAGAAAAATAAAGAAATATATTTGTCCCCCAAAAATTGGTTACTACATTTAATACAATGATCCCCACCCCTTCCCCATGGCTATGCCCCAATGGGGCTATCTTCTGAGCTTCCTGGCAAGCTTTTTAGCTCTCAAATTCCTAGGTCCCAACCCACTTGCATTAAATCACCATCTCAATACTTTTCACAAGCTCCTGAATGATTCTGACAGAGAACTACTATTTAGAATTTAAAAAAGGTATTCCAAGAGGAAAACCCCAATGCCTAACACACATTTGAAAACATAATTTGATCTCACTAATCTAATCACTAAGATGCAAATTAAATCAATAATGAGATACCATTTCACATCCATTAGATGGGCAAAAAATATTTAGTAATCTCAGGAGGCTGAAGCAGGAGGATGGCAAGTTCAAGGCCAACCTGGCAATTCAGCAAGACCCTGTTTCAAAATTTAAAAAGGGCTAGGGATGTAGCTCGGAGGTAGAGCTCTTATTTAAGCATACACATTATGTGTGTGTATATTTAGCAAAATTTAGTGAAGCTGAGAATGTATATACCGTGTATACCAATTTCACTTGTAGAGACATTCTTGTCCACGTGTACAAAAAGATACAATGAGGATATTTATTGTAGTGTCCTTTTTAGTGAGGAAAAACTGGAAATTGCCTAAATTTTATCAATGGTGGAATTCATAAATGAATTTATGCATGGAGGTTGGATTGTGTGCCCCTCAAAAGATATGCCCAAGTTCTAACTGGTGTCTTTGACTATGGCCTTACTTAGAAGTAAGGTCTTTAAAGATAATCAAGGATCTCAACATGCAATGATTGTGGATTTAGGGTGCATCATAAATCCAGTAATAAGTGTTCTTATAAGAGAAAAAGAGAAGACAGGACATACAGAACTGAATGTCTTGTGAAGGCGGAGGCCAGGATTGGGGTGATCAATCTACCAGCCAGGAATACCTAGGTTGCTGCACCCTCCTGAATCTAGGAGAGAGGAATGAACCCTCCCTCACAGTCCTCAGGAAGAATCAGCCCTGGCAACACCTTGATTTTGCATGTCTGGCTTCCAGACTTTGAGAGAGTAAATTTCTTTTTAAAGACCCCAAGTTCATTGCAGTTAGTACGGCAGCCCTGGAACATCCCAGACCCCAGGGATAGGAAGAGGAGATAGTTCTACACTTCTCCTTTAACCAAGGGAATAGAAACCTGGAGCAAATAATCACCCACAGTGCAATTGAAACGACTTTGTCCTGATTTGAGGGCGAGAGCCCCTGGAGACCAGGCAGGCTAACTGCTGCCCCCACAACTTACAGATGCGGATGTCAGGGGAGCTGACTTGTCCAAGACTCTAGAACTTGTAAGAGGCAGAACTTGGATTTGAAACAAGTTCGATCTGATTGCTGTGTTCTTTCCACTTCGATTGCGGAACTGGCACTAGAACGTATCGGGTTCTCTTGGACGGACGCAGCAGTATGGACCACAGGAAGGAGCTCACATGCCAGAAGTGGAAGACTTCAGTGAAAATCTTTGCTCCCCTGTGCTCTCCTAGCACGACAGGGGAAAGGCAATGTAACTTCTCTGACCCTCAGATTCCTCTACTGGACAGTGAAACCAACCTTTTCTCCCAGGGCACCTGACTTTCTGGGCAGCGAGGCTCCTATGAGGCAGCCTATGTGAAACTATTTATTAAGCTATAAATCACTGTATGAGTAGTAGCTGTCTCCATTGTCATCTAGTCTAGTCTCACCACCAGTAAAGGGGGAACTCAGGAAGTGTGACCCCGAATGATACTTACGCTTGTATAATATTCTACCCCTTTGGGTGCAGTGGGACTTCAGGCTATGATCATTTCTGTGACTATGTCACATTAAATGGCAAAAGGGAGATTTCCTTGGAAGGGCCTGGTCTAATCAAGCGAGCCCTTTAAAAGCAGAGTTGCAGAAGAATATATGTGGGAGATGCGCTTCAGCTAGTCTAGAAGAAAGCCAATCCTGCATTGTGAGCTGCCTGTGGGATGGCACTGGCAAGGAACCGAGGCCAGTAGCTATGTGCTGTTTTCCCTGTCCCATATGCTTACAGGAAAAATAAGAATCTCAGTCCTTCACCTGCAAGGAGAGGAATTTAGTGGCCAACCAATGAGTGCAGATCACACCTATGAGCCCACATAAGAACCACAGCCTGCCAACACCTGGAGTTTAGTCCTGTGATAACCTGGGTGTGAATAAGAGAGCACAGTGATTCCAGTGGTGGATCTCTGACCTAAAAAATGCCATGAGCTAATGAACTGGTTTAAGCCACTAAGTTTGTATTAATTTTTTGTGCAAAAATAACTCCTCAGAGAGGTTAAGCATTTTCTCTGGATCACAGAGCTGTTAAGTGCATACATGCTCATGTCGATATATTCTTCTAAGAAGCTCTGGGCTTCTGTTGGACTAGTACTATGCCTTATTCATATTTGGAGTCAGATTGGCTGGGTTTGGGTCCTGGATCTACCATTTACAGTGCTGAAAACTGAGACAAATTACCTGTCAGTGCCTCAATTTCCTAGTCTGTAAAATGGATTTGATAAAATTATTTACCACCTAGGATTGTTAGGAGCATTAAGTGACTGTATAACTGTGCAGCGCTTAGTAAGTGCTCGCTAAATGTGGAGGTGGTAGTTTTATTTTATATCCCAAAACTTAGCCCAGTAGTTAGCAAATGATAGGCACTTGATTAACATCTGTTGAGAGGATGAATTAATCAATTAGGACTAGAATCTTGTCTCCTTTTTCTTAATACTACAATGCTTCTACTAATCACTATTTGAAGCATGATACAGACTTTTCTTAAGGTAACTTCAGTGGCCCAGTTTCTTCATTTTGCACCAGGAAAACATCAGATTTATCTGCTTGGAAATACAGAGTTTTTAAACAGGTACCGTAGTGCTGCTCATAGACCTCCATGTGGTAGAGGCTGGCTGAAAGCCACATGTGGCCTGGCTTTGCCGTAATACACCATGTCCACTGACTGGGGTGACACACCTGATGCACTTGCTTCATTATCTGGCCATCAGGGAAGTGCCAGCTGTCATTGTCAACTGAGCTGGCCCATCAGTCAGTTTGTTCTGAGTTCATTAAGCAAAGTGAAAGGTATTACTTAAATGCTTAGCAAAGGAATAACAACGTTTATCTCAAGGAGCAAGTGCAAGCTTTGGCTTTAGCCACAGCTCTTGACTGGGTTTAGCTCTAAAAAATGATAATATTGACAATACCATTTAATATCAGAAATAAAAAGAGATTCCAAAATCTGATGAGGATGCCCATACACTCTCAACCCCTCCCATCTCACTGAACTGTTAGTGCTGATAATTCGTTTTAAGTTTCTCGACAGAAGCGTGGACTCCTTCCCAGCTGGGAATGAGCCTTTACTCTTCCTGTTCAGCTGCACAGAATGAGCAAGACGGTTATTATCAACCCGTGGCTGGAGAAATGAATGACCAGACGTGCTCGTGACTGCTGGGCACCTGACAGTTTCACGTTATGATCTGGTTTTAGTCTTAAGGGTTCAGGGTCCACCGGCCCCCTTCTGCAGCAAGGCCTCGTGGCAGTGGTGTTGTTCAGTCCTCCAGCATCTTATTTCAAGCCCACTCCTTCACTGACTCTGGGCTGGGCACTGGCAATTGAGAGATGGTTAAGGTGTTCCTGCCTTGGAGCAACTTATAATCACGCTCCCTCGGGCAAAGTGGGGCTCTGCTGGGCTAGACTGCCTTCCTGCCTTCTGCGCACATTCCAATCTACCTTTCAGGTTTCTACCAAACCACACCTCCCCTCAACCCCGGCAGAGTCACTCACTCTGCTTCATGCTTCTGTAGCCCTTTGACTGACAGCTGCCAGGACATTCGCTACTCTGCATAATGCTTTGTTTATAAACAAATCATTCTGAAGGCGGGGACTGTGACTTCTTCTTCATTGAATTACCCTGGCATCTGATAGAGTTAATGCATAATAATATTTGCTTGAATGAAAGACTAAGTTCATGAAAAGGCACGACTATCCTTGCACGGGGTGTGTAGGAGGGGCATGGAGTGCAGGAGGGGTGGAGCAGAGTAAACCCTCTTTCCTAACCTCTGTCTGACCACCTGGAAGACGGGTATGATTCCATCATGGAGGCCTTTAGGGTCTGTGGTCAGAAAAGCAAAAGAGAAATAAATTCAGGGCCTTCCTGAGTGACCTGTCAAATGAACGTTTCCACTTCAAGTAACAGTGAGTATGACTTGGACTGACTTGAATCAGATCACATATTGCAGATCAATTTCTGTTTCTCTCTCAAATATGTTATTGTTTCTTTCTTTTATGGGGGATGGGCGTTAGGGAGTGGTGATAGCTATTAATCCAGACTTAGAGCTACGTGCAATCAAATGTGGTCATCTCTGAACCCCTGCACACTGTTAGTGGGAATGTGAATTAGCACATTATGAAAAATAGTATGGGGTTTCCTCAAAATTTAAAAAATAGAGCTACCGCATGATCTAGCCACCCCACTCCTGTGTATGCATCCAAGGAAATAGAGGAGCATGTGGAAGAGGCTTCTGCTCTCCTGTGTTCACTACAGCACTGTTCACAACAGCCAACAAGCAGAGGCAACGCAGGGTCCGTCAGCTGATGAGTGGAGAAAGCAAACGTGATATATATACACAGTAGAGTACCATTCAGCCACAAAAAGTCAAACCCTGTCATTTGGGACAACAGGAACGGAACTAGAGATCTTTATGTTAAGAGAAGTAAGCCAGGCTTGGAAAGACAAGTTCTGCGTGTTCTTACGCACGTGCAGAATCGTGGAAGCTGAGAGTAGAATGCTAGGCCGAGGGGCCAGGGAAAGTTCAGGGGGAGGGATGGGGAAAAGTTAGTGAGTACTAAGTTACAGTTAGGATCAGGAAGCACTGGTGTGCTATCACATGGTAAGACGGATGGAGTTAACAATAATGTACTGTACATTTCAAAAAGCTCGAAAATGCAAAATGTTCATGTTCTTGCGTTGGCTCCTCTCTCCTCCCATTCCTGGATTTCCAATCCTTTATAGGACAGCTCTAATAGGATGTTCTCTTGTCCTCAAGCTTAGCTCTTGTACAGGTAACTTTCTCTACCAGATGCACTACCTGCACTAGAACTGGGAGGTGAGGGTTGGGCCAGGCAGAGGCCTGGGCAGAAGACACAGGTGCTGGAGGCAGTGTGCGTTGGCAGAGGCTCTTCAGCACTCTGGAGAGCTCCTAGGTGGTCCCCACTCCCTCTCCCTAGGCACTTAGCATAACCCACCATCTCCGGAATTCTATGGTGGTTGAAGAAGCCTCATCCATTTCTCCTAGTCCTAGTTCTCTAGGTCCTGTTCCTGCCTCACTGATTATGGGATGCACTCATTTCTAGACACTAAGTTATCTAATCCTCCGTGTTTCAGTTCTTCATCTGTAAAACAGGAGTAATATGTCTACTTATTTCGTAGTGCTGTGAAAGTGAACTGACTGAGCATGGAAGGCACATGGTGCCTGTGAATGCTGGAAACAGTAGCCACTATTGTTATGATAGAAATTATTGGTATAATAACACTCATTCTTCTTAATATGTGATGGTGTGACCTGGGAGAGGCATGTCTCTGGGAGATTCAAGATGGCTTTAGAGGACAGGAGGAGCAAATGAATTCAGGGGCAGACCTGCTGACCTTTATCTAGTTAGTCCACAGCAAAACCTCTTCTCTTTCCCTCAGGGCCATTATCTTGACAGTTCTGGGTGTTTTGGGGTCAGCATAGGTTACAGCCAATTGCTCAGAGGGAAGAGTGGGCCTCTGCAGATTTGCAGAATGGGAAATAACCTGCCTGTGGCAAGGCACAAGGAAGCCTGCAGAGGCCTGCAGAGGCCAGCGGATGCCCCGGGCAGCATGCACAGCAGGTTAGTGGCCACAGCCAGAGGAGCGGCTCTCCAGGCTCCTGGCTGCTCCTTGCTTGCTCCTTGCACCTGCTGTTTGCTTCCTCCCGTCAGAATGTTCCCTCCCCAGGCTTCTTGGGATCATCCCTCTTCCTCAAGTCAGCTCACATGTCCTCCACCTCTCCAATCTCAGCCGCCTCCTCCAGGAAATGTGGAGATGATGGCTGTTTACAAGGTTGTGTGGAGATCTGACCGACTTGGAGATCTGGCAGTGTGGGTAAAGAGCTTGCCTCAGAGGTGGGCGTGTAGTAGTTGCCTTGTGGCCGTGGCATTGCAACGATCCATTTCGTTGCTCAATTTACCCATTGCACCACGAGCTCCCTAAAGGTAAGGGCTGTTCCAATCATCCCCCTAGTTTCACCTCTCCAGCTTTATCTTCCATTGCTTCCATTCCCAGCATTCCCTGAGTATACTGTCCAGCCCCATGGGAAGGCTTGCCTGTGTGTTGAATGAGTGAATGAATGAATGGGTGGGTGGGCCAACGAACCCATGCCGCCTTCTGGTGGGATCTGCTGGCCTTGGTTTCTGGTTAACTAGGGGATGTGTTGCTCCAAGAGCTGTCAAGTATGTCTTCAAATGCAGCTGTTTCCAGAGGGGGAGGAAATGCCGTAGAAATGGAAACCTGAATTGCTTTGTTTCTGTTTCAGCTAATAAACACATCTGAAGTCTTAATGTGGAAGAGCCTAGGTAATTTGAGTGAAATGATATAATTTACCACTATGAGGGAGCAGAGAACTGGGAGATTACTGTTGATAATTTTGCAGACCATAATGGAGTTAATTTATAATTTATAATTGATATTGGAGCTCTATTCCATCAGCCAAATTATGATGGAAGGGACTAAGAGTCATTTAATAACGCTTATTTTGTTGTTTGTGTCACCCTTATGAATTGGAATGTGGAAAAAGAACATAGTACTAAATTGGTATCTAATCTTTCCAGCGCTATTTGCTAAATAAACTGGAATTTTAATTAAAGCTGCAAGCCAAGAGGTAAATCACTGTAGAAGTTCATGAAGTTTTTCTCTTTTTTTCCTTGCCTAATATAATTACTACTAATAAGGTTTTTTATGGGTGGGGAGACTGCTGTGGCTTCTGAAAGGGGGAAGGCTGGAGTCCCTCCTGCTAATGTGGCTTTCCCCTGTAGTTAAATTGTTTGGTGCTAATTTTGATCTCATTAAGAGCCTTGCAATCAGAAGTAGAAGCAAGGTAGATGACAGCCCTCAATGCAGCTCTTGCAGCTGTAGTTCATATGAGTCAATGATAATGAACGGACTTAATAAAAAATCCAACGTAGCGAAGCCATTAACTCAGTGAACGCGAATGGCATGCTTGCCCGCAGTGCCATACTGTATCTGCAATAACGAAGGGGTGAACAGGAAAGGGAAACTTCATCGATCACAAGAATTGCTACTTTCCAGCAAAAGGCTGTTAATTACTTATCCTCTTGCTATATTTATTGGCTCTATTAGAGGGTGAGTAATTATTGTGTTCCCAGGAAACCCACTGGAGCCAGACGGCGCCTTTATTAAATTGGAAGGCTCCTTCGAGCGCTAGTTAGCCCTGTGGGATCTTGTCCTTCTGAGTTCCAACAACCAGGAACTTAGTAGAGTTGAGACAGCAGTGCCAGCCCATGGGCATAAGAGAAGGAGCTGCTGAAAAGTGCGACCCCCGGGTTTCAGTGCAGACCCCCAGGGGACTGCTCGGGGTGGGTGCCCTTCCACCCCTCCTCCAGAGCATGCCTTCCTTGTGGCCTAGGCATCATGCCTGCCTGCCCCTCTTGCCCCAGTCCTGCTCATTTTCCCCTTGGTGCGCTGTTCTCAGCCTCTACCTCCCATCCACTCTTCTTTCTTGCTGGGTCGGCTACTGCCCTGCTGGAGCCCTTCCAGTGGCTTTCCTCCACCTGCAGAATCAAGTTCAAGCTCGTCTGCCTGTCGCGTGGGCCTTCACCTCTGGTGTATTCATGTGCACCTATCCAGATTATCTTCCTGGCTCCTGGGCTCCCTGGACTCCCTGCCTGGCACCCGCTGTTCCCTCTGTGATTCCCTTTCATCTCTTCCTCCTGCGCACCCAGCTCAAGAGGCCCTCTTTTCTTTTTTTATTTTTTTATTAAGAAATTTATTTGGTAAACAATCAAACATGCTTCTAATGAAACAATATAATATATATATATAAATTCTGACAATTAGATTTACCCCCAAGAGCCCCCCCAATTACCCACCCTTACGCTCCCCCACCCTTCCCAATACTTCTCTACAAATGCTTTAGGTTGTATGACATTATACCTTATCCGGATTTAAAACATGATAATATACCTCCTTTCTCAATGGCCAGGGTCTAGCTCCAGCCTCCACAGATGAGTGAAGACATTCGACCCTTGGTTCTCTGGGTTATGCTGTTTCACTCAGGGTAATTTCTTCCATAGCCATTCATTTACCTTCAAAGTAAAACTCCATGGCATATATATACTACAGTTTTTGGATCCATTCATCCAGTGAGGGGCATCTGGGTTGGTTCCATAATTTAGCTATTGTAAATTGAGCTGCTATGAACATAGATTTTGCTGTGTCACTGTAATGTGCTGATTCTAAATCCCCTCGAAGAATACCCAGGAGAGGAATAGCAGGATCGTATGGTGGGCTCATCCCTAGTTTTTTGAGGATTCTCCACACTGCTTTCCAGAGGGGCTGTACCAGTCTGCAGTTCCACCAACAGTGTGCTAGTGTGCCTATCTCTCCACAACCCCTCCAGCATCTATTATTGGTTATTTTCTTCATTTTTGCCAATCTGACTGGCGTGAGGTGATATCTTAATGTAGTTTTCTTGCATTTCTCTGATTACTAGTGATTGAGAGCACTTTCTCATGTATTCATTGATTCCATCAATGTCCTCTGCTGAGAAGTTTCTATTTAGCTCTTTGGCCCATTTATTGATTGGGTTGCTTGTGTTTTTGAATCCTCAAAAATCTCAACTTCACAGGGGCCCTCTTTTCTTACACTTTCTTCACATTGAACAGAAACCATTGCAGCTGCTCCTGGGCCCTTTGTCTTGCAGGATTCTAGGACTCATGAGCATGTCTGTCCCCTGCCTCCGCTGCCACCAGCCTAACTCCTGAAGCCCTGGCCCCGTGGAGCCATGTTTGCCTTCACCGCTGTTTCTCCCGGGAGGATTTGTGGAGGGCCAGCCTCTGCTTTCTCTGTCATCAGGCATGGCTGGGGACTCTTCCCCTCCACCTTTCTCACCAAGGGACTTAATTAGTGAAGAAAAATCCAGGAGGCTTGCTCTCCATATTCTCTAATTGGACTCATTCAGCTCCTACTACGTTCCAGGCCCCTGGTGCGCAAAACATTTGTCCTCTGCGTTTGTTTTTCATCTTCGCAGCAAACCCTGTGAGGGACGCTTTGCAGCTCATCATTCTCAGATGATGAAATGAAGGCTTTGCAGGTGGCAGGGCTGAGATTTGAATCCAGGTTCTCAACTCAGGTACTGTAAGTGTGAGCTGTCCTGAGAGGGCGGGTGCCCACTCACCGAGACCTAAGTGCCTTTAACACCCTGAACGTACCCTTCACATTTACCATGGGCCAGTTCTGGAAAACATCCCTGACCTCCAGCTCTTTTGGGTAAAAAAGAGGTAGATGTGGGGGATTTTTAAAAATTTATCTTTATATTTTATTTCTTTTTAATTAAGAGTTGAGTTGTATAACAATCATAAATGTGTACAAAATAACAATATAATATGCATTTGATCTTAAGTCATAGCTACCCCCACATCACCCACATCCGAGTCTCTTGATTCTTCTCTATTCCTATAGCCAATAAGTATGGGGTGAGAAATGCTGAGAAAGAATGGAAAAGAAGGAAACCAGTCTTTTTTGAACACCTACTGTGTACCAGGTGCAGTGGATCAGATACGGTGCTCAGTGGTTCACAGCATTTATCCTTACAATAACCCAATCAAGCTGGCGTCATCAAAAGCGATGGGGCCAGCCGACCATGAATTAGAACCTCTGAAACCGTGAGCCAAAGTAAACTGTTTTCTCTTTATAACTTGATTATCTCAGACATTTGTTACAGTATCAGAAAGCTGACTAACATGGATAGATTTCCATCAGTATTTACTTATCTTGCTTTCTTAATTGAAAAGCAGTACTGGATTTTTAGTCCATTCCTTGAAGAGCAGTTGGTCAATCTTTTCCTTGTCTTAATTGGCCTTGATGTTTCTGTGCTACATTCTTCTTTTATGATTATTATTGTTATGGTTTCTTTCTGATTTGGTCTTGAGTTTTCTCATGGTTGAGACTGGCCCTAGGTCAAGATACGACAGTCCTGACCAGGAGGAGTTAGCTTCCGGTGTGTGAGTCAGTTGGGGCATGATGAGGAGGTGAAACCAAAATGCATGAGAAAAGAAATTTTTTAGGTTTTAGAGAGGTTAGGGGTGCCACTGGGGGCCAAAGGGAAGTCTGGAGGCCACAGAGAACTGTGGATGGGGAGAGAGAGGGAGAAGAAGGGACAATCTGCAGGACTGTGCTCTGGTTAAGGTCAGTCTATGGGCATTTTCCTCTGGGCTTTCCTCTGGAGTTGTAGACTGACTAGTTTAAAGAAAACAGGTGAGAAGGGGAACTTACTTATATGACTTACGTATATGATGAAATAAATTTATATTTATATTTATTGGATCATTTGGTTTTATGATCAGTAGCTACAAAATGTGTTGGGTTTGGGTCAGTGGGATGAGCAATGGGCAGGTTGTATCATAAACAGACGCAGGGGAAGGGGAGTTCTAACCAGGCCGAAGGCGATGGGTAATGCCTGGACTTAAAATAGGCCTAAAAATGATACTGAGGCAGCAACTGTACTAAACAAATCTATGACATTTTCCTTGACGTGTTGATCACAACTGTCTGCAGTGTGCTCATTTTCCATAGGCCAGTCCATCCATTCATCCATCCATCCATCCGTCCAGCCAGCCAGCTTAGTAGAATTGAAAGAGCACAGTCTTTGGAGATAGACCAACATGGCTTCAAATTCTGCATTTGCCACTAATTAGCAATGAGATTTTATTTCTTCATCTGTAAAATGAAGGGATATATGTAAGATATCTGCCACATAGTTAAGTGTGCCATAAATAGTAATTATTATCTTGATTATATTACATCATCTGTTAGTTTTCAATTCTTTCCACCCCAGAATACTTTCTTCCTCTTATGATCTTGTTCTAAAAAAGAAATAGTGCATTTGTTATCTGTTACTGAGTACCAAAGATCCCCAACACTTAACAGATTAGAAAAACAAATATTTACTATCTCACAGTTTCCTAGGGCTGGGAATCCAAGGGGCTTTGGGGGCAGATCTGCTGTAGGTGCCCTCATCAGGCTGCAATTGGCTGTTGGCCAGGGCTAAAGACTCGGAAAACTTGACTGGGGTCTCACTCACACATGGTTGTTGTGTTGGCCTCTCCCTGGGCATTCCCAAAGAGAGGCGGGGAGCAGGAGCAGGAGAAGGAGAAGGAGAGATGGGGCAGGGAAAGGCAGAAGACATCCTAAGATTGGAAGTGACATGCCATCACTTTGCTATATGGTGTTGGTTACTTAGACCAAGCCTGTGACAGTGTGGGAGAGGACACACAAGTGTATGAATTCCACAAGGTGAGGATCGTTGGAGACTATCTTAGAGGCTACCAGCTTGGATGTGGAGGTGGAGGGGGAGGTAGAAGAATAGTAAAACGTCTACCCTGAAGCACCCTCTCTGGTGGAGGCGACAGTCACGTGAACACAGGCCCCACCAGGCGTCAGCAGAGGAAGAGGAACTGGAGAAGAAGGTTCCCAAGAGCAGGTGCACCATTGTGTCCCTGCTCCAGAACTGACCTGGTGATGCTCAGTATTTGCTGGCATCTTTTAAAATTGAACTTACCCATTGAGGTGATTTCCTTGGGAACTAAAAATAACAAACTGCCCTAAATAACAGCGAGTTGGCATCACCCATGCCCACGTGGTGGCCCTGGGAGGTACTCAGTTCCACAGTGTTGTTTCCCTCAGTTGTGGCTGAGCTGCTGATCCGCAGAGGGCAAAGTGACCCTGCCAAGGCCTCATGGTGGGTATGATGAGTTGGAGCTTGATCCAGGCTCTCCTTCGTGCAGACTTGGTGCTTTGGCCCTCACATGCTACATGCGGTCCCCTTAAGTGTCTCGGGGTGCTCATTTTAAAGCACAAGTTTGGATGGAGCCCCCCTGCTGATGCGCTACACACATACTCGCTGTATCAAAGCTTGCTTGTCACTTTTATCCCCAGTCACTTGGAAGATTTTCTGTTCACCAAGAAGCTTTGTGAAGAAAGCCATTCACAAAGTACAGACGTGTGAATTGTGCTTTCATCAGCTCTCACTGTGGACTTTGATTTTGCAAAATCCCCAGGGGGTGGGGGTTGAACTTGCTCTTTGGTCTATTAGGAGAGAGACACAAACATCAGTTCCTTAAGCACAGACATTCTCAAAGGACATTTAATGGTGCCACTTCTTGTTTGAGCCCAACTATTTTGCAAGTGTGTTTTTAGTCCTTTTGGGCAAGAGGGAAAGGTGTTTGGTCCACCCAAACCAAAGGAGAACTCTTCTTTGTGACTAAGATGGTAGTGTATAGGGTGAGGATAGGTTAGTTACAATATTTCATGTGTGACTAATAAATACATGATTCACTAAAAAAGCAGTGTGTAGTGGTATGTAGTCAGTTTTGTGTTACTATAATGAGATACCTGAGACAATCACTTGTAAAGAGGAAAGGTTCATTTAGCTCATGGTTCTGGGGGTTCCAGCACAAGATCATGTAGCTCCATTGCATTAGACCTCTGGTGGGATCACTGAACAGCAATGGTGAAGAACATGTTCCAGAACAAACTGCTCACATCAGGAGCAGGAAGCAGAGACAGGAGGATTGGTCTGGCTCCCACAATCCCCTTCAGGGTATGCCCCCAAGGACCACTCACGAGACCCTACCTCCCAAAGTTTCCACCCCTTCTCACTAGCACACACCCTAGGACCCTGGGTTTTGGTGGATACTCATCCAAACCATAGCAAGTGATCAAGTACGTGAGTCTTGGAATCATTATGACCTGCATGTGATCCTGACTCTGCCCTTACTACTCCATGACCCTGGGAAAGTTATTTGGTCTCTCAAAACTTTGGTGCCCTCACCTGTAAATAGGGTTAACTGTACTACCTTTCTCATGAGACTGTTGTGAGAGTTAAATAAGATAACACATTTAAAGCATTTAATAATATATGAATAAGCATTGCACAAGTGGAAACTTTAATATTGATGGTGATGATGTGAATTTGAATAGCTGCTCTTTGTAAGTCTTCATGCATGAAACTACTGCAGAAGTTGTTCGCAGGAGTATGTGAACAACAGGGGCTTCAGGGAGTCCTGGAATCTCCTAAAATCATAGGGAAAAGTGTGCGTGTGCGTGCGTGCGTGCGTGCGTGCGTGTGTGTGTGTGTGGTTTTCAGGGCAAAGCTGCCAAGGGATTTGTGACCCACCCCCAAAAGGTCAAAAGCAAAGTTCACAGTGTGCTGAAAGCTTGGTGTTAGAGATACACTGAGGACTACAAGATTGTCTTCATCCTCAAAGAGTTCAGATTGTGCTGAGCTGGGCAGATTTCCTGACAAGACTTTGCAGAATGGCTTTTGGTGGTTGCTGGTGACAGAGGCCACACAGAGGGAAGGGCTGGCGGAACAGCTTCATGGAGTCAAGATCTCAGGCAGGAGTAACATGTAGAGACCCCAGCCATAGAACATGGAAGTGCTCTATCCTCAAAGTCAAAAGTCCTCTGATAGGGACTGAACTCAAGACATAAGTGGCCCAACTTGTGGTGGACAGGTTGGTAAAGGGGGTTTGTGAAGTGTCTCTCAGGCCAGACTTATGGTCCGTGGAAAGGTCCTGAAGAGCCATAGTCATGGTCAGAACTGTGTTGAAAATAGAAATCTCTTAACTGTTGCAGGACATGGAGGGGAGGCATGGAGAGGAGGAAGCTGGTCTAGTCCTCACCAAGGTGAGAGATGAGGCCTGAACTAAGGTAGCAGTGGTAGGGATTAAAGAAGGGGGGATGATGGGCTGGTGCGGTGGCTCAGGGGTATCGCACTTGCCTTGAATGCGTGAGGACCCAGGTTCAAACCCTAGCAACACATGCACAACTGAGTGCTGGAGCAAGGAAGAACCGGTGAAAACCTCATGTTGATTCTCTCTCTCTCTTAAAAAAGAAAAAAGGAAAGGGGATGAAAAAATAAATTAGGAGATAAACTGGAGGGCTTGAAGCCAGTTTGATGTTAGGAGGGAGGATGTGCCATGTATGAGTCTCAGAGTTTTGGTTTCTAATTTTCCTGTGGGCCGAAGACCCACTGGACAGCTGGTTAGCATCACTGGACACCTGAAACGCCCATGTCCAGGTGTTCCTGGCCTTAGAAACTCAGTGTGATAAGAGAGAGACAAGGTGCATACGTGGAATAATTACATAACAATGCAGAGAAATCATAACCTAGCCAGTGCTGAGGGAGCAGGAAGGTGAGCGGTGTGGACCTGGACAGTTCTGAAGCTGTCACTGTGTCTGATGGGCAGTTCTGGGTTCTCATCTGGCTTGACCTCTCCTCACTGCTCCCCTCAAACACACCCCCTTGCCTTTCGTGGTGTGTGCTCTGTACCTCTGGGTCCATCTCCTCTGATGGCCATTAGCTTCTCCCCCTCCCCCCGGGTCTACTGATGCTATGCAGCCTGTCTGAGCTGACTGCCGAGGCTCTGCCCCACACCACTTCCCCCTCGTCCTTCAGCCGCCCTGACTTTCCAGTTTCCTGGGTGCATGGTAGCTCCTGCCTATGGGCTTCAACACATCTGCTCTTTCTGCCGGACACTCTTTCCCCTCATCTCCTTGTTACTGCTGATCTTTCTCAGCCCAAATAGCCCTTCCTGGAAATAGGATGAACATTTAATCTACGGCTCAAAAGAGGATGCATGTGCACGTGAGCAGGGTTTATTAATAATAACAGTGACACAACAGGCAGATGGACACATGGTCATCTGGTGCAGGTGGCCTTCTCAGACTCCCCAGGTGTGATCAGCTTCCCCTGCGCTCTCGTGTAGCTGTTCCCATGGTTTGCAGTGATACATTCGAGTGACTCTTTGATTCAACTTCTTCTCTCCCATGGGCTGTGCACTCCACGAAGGCAGACCTGCTTCCATCGTGTTGGTGGCATCTGAGACGCCTTGTGTCACGTAATGAGCACTTGACCAGCTTTTGGATGAACACTTGCATGGCTGATCGCCCGTTTGTGCTCTTCTGCGGTGCATGCCAAGCATTTCCACCTTCCCTCCTTGCCTGGTTCCCATCACTGCCCTGCAGATGCTCTCATCTCCATATTCTAAGAACACAGAGTCTAACTCTTAAGATCTGAGTTTGTGAGTGACAGAGGCAGCTCTAGAACACTCAGCTCTACTGATCCTACACTCACTGCTTTTTCTAGAAAGGTGTTAAGAGAAAAGAGAAGATGACCCCCAGATTTAGAACCCAGGTAGCTGGAAGGTTGGTGTGGACCTTGAGAAAGCAGGGGTGTGAGTCTGAGCACCGCTTGTCAGCTGTCAATTGCTCCATGAAGATCTGAACAGCACTCCAAGTCGCTGAGCTCAGAGGAAAGCCTCAGAGAGCTGGTAAAAAATTACATAAAATAAATAAAATAAAATTGTGTACTATAAAACTTACGTTTTTAACCATTTTTGGTGTAGAGTTTGAGTTTTTCACAAGGCTTTCATTGCTCCAACACTTAGTTGTGTATGTGGGTTATTGGGGTTTGAACCTGTGTACTTGCGCATGCCAGGCAAGCGCTGTAACCACCGAGCCACCACTCCAGCCCCATCTGCAGATAATTTTACTTCTTCCTTTCCAACATAGATGTCTTTTATTTCTTTTTCTTTCTTGTTACTCTGGCTGGTACTATGTTGAATAGAAGTGGTGAGAGTGGGCTTCTGATTTTGTTCCTGATCCTAGAGAAGCCTGTATCATTTACCATTGACAGTGATGTTAGCTGTGTAAGCAAAGTTTCAGACAGAGCTTAAAAAGAGGCAGGACAAGGAATTCCTGGCGCCTATTTAAAATCTTGTCCCTCAGGGACTGGATCGGTGGCTCAGAGATTTCGTTGCTTGCCTGGCAAGCATGAGGACCCGGGTTCAAACCCCAGCACCACGTACACAACTAAGTGTTGGAGCAACTAACACCATGTGAAAAACTAAATAAAGTTGTTTCTCTCTTTCTCTGTCTCACTGTCCCTCTCTCTTTAAAAAAAAAAAAAATCTTGTCCCTCTATATTCCCAGTACCTAGCATAGTGTCTGGCACACAGCAATTATGGAAAAAATGGATAAGTTTTAAAAATTGGTATTTTCTCAAAACTGAATGAGGTAAAGATACTTCTGAATGGAGAGTTTTATTCATGAGGGTAGTAAGGACTAATGGGGGGTTGATGAAGGGATAAAGTATCATCAGACTGTCCACCGACAGGGAGCAGGTGCTGGAGGTCCCTTACTGAGGGTGACAAAACCACGTTGCGTGGGTAGCCTGCATTTTAGAGACACCTCTCTGGTGAAGTTATTTTCCCTTCTCTATATTAGCGCTTAACAACTGGAGGAAAATAACGTATGTTCTACCTCTTTGTATTTGTGACTACTGAATAAATTCCTTACAGCCTGTTGGATGCGAGGACAATGAGTGAAGTGCTGTAGGTTGTAGATGGCAGTTGTTAATGCTAATCGGGTGTGCGACATATGCTTCGTTGGGGCAGTGTTGAGATGATGTCACTGATTTAAAGGGCTGGAGTCGTTTGCCTGCTTTAATTTGGCATGGTTGGAAAGCATCAGTCCCCCCGCCGTTTCTTTAGTCATGGCACACTTGTCCTTTGGATTGCATCCCCGGATGAGGATTAAAAATTCTGATAGTCAGAATGGGGAAAAGAACCAGCTTTATTTAATGTGTTGGCATTTCTCTTCGCTTAGACTTTTCAACAAGCAACTTCTAAATGCAAACTAGAATGTCCCCAACTCCTCTCTTTTAACAAGGTCATCTCAGCTACAGGTTGAAAGGACACATTCTGTAAACACAGAACGCATTCATGACTTTGCGATGTGGCGGGATAGAATGGAAAGAACAGGCCCTTTTGTCTCAGGGAGGGAAATTCTGACTGCAAATAATTGAAACCCTGTAGCTTATGCCAAAGAGGATTTTAGAATTCCAAAGAGGTGCTCCAGGCTCTCTTGTAGGACCAGAGGGCGGGAGGGCAGCGGGAGTCAGCAGAGTCTGGGCCAGGAGCTGGGAGCCCAAGGAACTCAGGTCACTCCTGTGTTTCAGGCAACTTGGTCTCTTCTCTCCGCTCCTGGTCCTTTCTCCTCTCTCGGAAGCCTTTGCTTTTCCGTGTGCACAGCCACACACAACTGCCCAGCACTGACTTTCATCGCTCCCATCTTCAGGGCCAGCTGAGGCTGCCTGACATCTCCGAAATTCCTGGAAGATAGGATCTGATTATCTCATCTTGAGTCAGATGACCACTCTCGCCTTGTTCATTTATTAGTTCAAAAAGTCTTCACTGAGTTCCAGGAACTGTTTTAGGCACAAATGATATATCCTGCCCTTGTAGAGTGTGTGTGTAAGAGAGAGAGCCTCTGCTATCTTTCTTTCCAGCGTAGGTGTGCTTTCTTTTTATTATTATTTTTGGTACCAGGGATTGAGTCCGCTGAGCCACATCTCCAATCCTTTTTTAATTTTAATTTTTATTTTGAGACAGGGTCTTCCTAGGTTGCTTAGGTCCTTGCCAAGTTGCCAAGGCTGGTTTAGAACTGGTGATCTTCCTGCTTCGGCCTCCTGAGCTTCTTGGGGTTACAGGTATGCGCCACCATAATAAGCTTTACTGCTTATTATTTGAGGGGCTGGTTTGGGGATTGCAAATTTCAGAGAAAGGGAAGGAAGGAATTTGCTTAGACCTGGGCTCAAGTCCTGATTCCTCCCCTTCCCAGCTCGGCACGACCCAGGTTTTGCTCAGAAGAATTGAAATAGGCTTTGTAGGGTCGCTGTGAGGATTGCAGTGAGATGGTGCTTGGAAAGCTGGTAGAGTATATGGTGCCTGCCACTTGTCATCGGAACACCGCTGCCCTGCTACCTGTCTCAATCTGTTTCTTCATCACAAAACAGGAAAGCATGTCGGCTACCTGCCAACCTTATTTTGAGGACTTAATCATGTGATGCATGTCAGCTGTCGGGAATTTGTGCATAGCGGACACTCCAGCATGGTCACCGCTTCTCTTCCCATTAATCACATTTTTTTTTCTTTCTTCTAGTTCCCATTTGGCCGACGCTTGCCTTGTGACATCTACTGGCATGGAGTTTCATTTCATGACAATGACATATTCTCTGGTCAAGTGAACAAGTTTCCAGGTATCTGCTGTCATTGTTGACATTCGAAAGTGTGTTTCTCAGGCCGAGTCTCAGAGTATGTTCTTGTGTAAAAACATGACGGTGTTTTGAGATAAGACTTGAGGACTGTTAATTGGGAACTGCTGCCTGTGTTCTGCTGCATTGGAAGGGAAATTAATGCAGAGATAATCAGGACATAGGTCACTAAGTTTAAGATTGCAGGCAGGCTTTTACAGGTTTAAAGACTGGTTTTGTGGTCAATTCCTACTGGTGAAAGAACATGATTTTTATTTGTTGGGTTATAGATATAATGTGGGGGTCTAATGAGGGGACTCTACTTTCAAAGCCAAGGAATAGAACATTTCTCTTGCAGGAAACCAAAGTACAGGAATTCTAAGAGTATGCCACAGAAATGGTGCATCAGCCTCCCCTTTTTTTAAGTATTATATTTGCAAGTACCATTTTTAAAAGCTAAGTACGCTGGTCTCCATACTCAATACTAGAAAGCTATTGGCATTCTCTCCATGGGGCGTATCCTCCAAGGAGGACTCAGTGCCAGAAAACCATCATAGCCAGCGTAATAAGGTGTTGCTCTCCACTCCACAACCAGCTTCCACACATGCTTTTTAAAATTTTGTTTTGAAATTTCTTCCACCTTCTTCTATGATTACTGTTTTTCATTATTTTTGATGGCCACAAGAGGAGGGAGGCAAAGGGTAGTGAGATTGCTTAGGCAGGAGGGAACATTTAGTAAAGTTTCCAGCCATAGGGTCTTACACTTATTTATATAGTGTATTGCACAAACTGTATTCTAATACGATAATAAATAAAGGAGAACATCACCCTGAATCCCATCCCTCATTTAACAAAATAACAACGTGAATATTTCTGTACTTCCTTTATTTATTTATTATTTATTTATTTTTTATTTCTGTACTTTCTACCAAACCTTAACCTTGTTTATCGTTTTTTACGTGGTGGCAGAGTGTAGCTGCCTGAATACAAGGGGTTTTCTCTAATATCATGTTATTTGTCTTATGTTAAAGGGGAAATCAATTTACTCTTTTTCTTTGGTATTCTATTTCGTGCCTTTAAGAAAGCACCTCCCAGGAAACCCAATTTCCACACACTGGCTCCTGTTGCCACACCCTATAGGGGACTTTCAAGTTAAGTATACAGACTCACAAGGTCACTACCATCACCCACGCATGGCTTGGGCTCACTTAGAAGGACATAGGGCAGGAAGCACAGCTTTTCCATGTCCAGCATTTGTCTTCAGTGAAATATTTTCCAGAGTTCCAGGAGCCTGAGGAGATAAGATCCATCTGTGTCTTAGCTCTTATCTGCTCAGCTTCCAAGGTCCTCTATAAGAATTAGGCTAAGTTACAGGAATCACCACTCAAGAAACATGGAGCTATGGCTTCCTACCAGGTATTAAACAATTCAACAGTCAGGGACCATTTTAACGATATGCTTTGTTGTATAATAACACAGGTAACAATCTAACATTTTTGATTTCCAGGGGACACTGAGACAGAAGGTTAACCCAAGGTCAGTTTGTCCTTAGAGGGGAAAGGATTTTTGTTAAGGAACACCAGTTTAATGGGAGAGCTACTGTGTTCTCTGTCTTGATGCTCAGAATAATTGATACCTTTAAAAAAAAAAGATTGAGGGACATTGAGAGAGAGGAGAGAGACAGAGAGAAGCTATTTTTTATTTAGTTTTTCATGTGGCTTTTGTTGTTCTGACACTTCATTGTGTTCGTGGTGCTGGGGTTCGAACCCACACCCTTGCATATGCCAGGCAAGCGCTGTAACCGTGAGCCACTACTCCAGCCCCAAATTGATACTTTCTGATGCTGGTAAAAGGATTTAGGATTTTGGGAGAACCCAGTTTGGAAGAGACCAAGTCTTTGAATAGGAACATAGTTACTAAGACATGAATCATCAAATGAGGCGTCCTCTACATTTTCTCCGTTTGCTCCTATCTTATCTAGTGGCTGAGAGTGGGAAAGATGTAGCTATGACTCTATGTTTGGAAAACAAATTAGAAATACAGGGGAGAAAGCACTCCTGAAGAACTTGTTTTATTAAAGGTGATGAAAGTATTTTCATTCCAAAGAGGCAAGCTTGCCTCATCCCAAACTCCGCACAGCAGTGATTGGAACTTGTAATTTTCCACTTTACCAACAGCAGTTAATTAGCTGTAATGACAAAGCAGGCTCTGGGACCTGCAGGTGGAGCAGCACCGCTGCCACACCCTCCGCCCAAGGGAAGCCTGCAATCCTCAGCTGCAGGGGGCGGGCTTTCCGAATGTCCTGTGCTTTGATTCTGGATGTGTACATGTTTACCATGTCTCTCATGTATCCACTATTCTAAAACTGCATTTCCTGTGCACGGTGTGCCACTTAGGGTACGGTCTAGAGGATACACCAGGTAAGTATGGATCTTTACATGCTGCACAAACGGAAAACTTTTGGATATGCATATGGAAGTAATTTGTTTTGTTTAGGGTCAGCATGACAGACTTTATTCGCTTTTTATGGGGAATTTCTTTATTTAAAACACACCATTATATCTTTTTATTTTTTTAAGAGAGAAGGATAGTGAGAGAGAGAGAAAGAGGCAGAGAGAATCAATTTTTATTGAGTTTTTCACACAGCTCTCGTTGCTCTGACACTTAGTTGTGTACGTGGTGCTGGGGTTTGAACCTATGTATGTGTGCATGCTGGGCAAGCGCCGTAACTGCTGAGCCACCGTTCCAGCCCCTATATCTTTTTATAAATATATATATATATATAACATTTACATATATATATATATATATATATATATATATATACTTTGTTTTAAGAGAGAGGGACAGTGAGAGAGAGAGAGAGAGAGAGAGAGAAAGAGAGAATCGATTGTATTTAGTGTTTCATGTGGCTTTCGTTGCTCTGACACTTCATTGTGTACATGGTGCTGGTGTTCAAACCCTTGTCCTCCTACCTGCCAGGCAAATGCCATAACCGCTGAGCCACCACTTCAGCCCCAACTATTATATATTTTTTTTTTTTTTAAAGAGAGAGAGGGACAGTGAGAGAAAGAAAGAGAGAATCAATTTTATTTAGTTTTTCATGTGACTTTTGTTGCTCTGACACTTAGTTGTGTCTGTGATGCTGGGGTTTGAACCCGCATCCTCGCGCATGCCAGGCAAGCGCCATAACCACTGAGCCACTGCTCCAGCTCCCCCATTATTATAACTTCACTGATGAATTATGACTTTTTATGAAAAGTAATCTGATTTAGATATGTCTTTTCTTTAAGAAAGTCCAAAATTGTCAGTTCTCCGCTTCCTGACAAACAACAGTTGTGTTTTTTTTTCCTGCTGAATTCCCGGGTCTGAGTGCGTGGCAGCACAGGGTAGGTGGTACTTGAGAGCTGACCACGAGGAGGGCCCTTCAGTGAGGCATCTGTAGGGGTGCCCCGCTCTGAGGACACAAAGACAAGGGGAAAGGCAAGCGAAAGAGAGCAGAACCCAGCATCGGTGCCAAGCCAGGAGAATCTGAGCACTCTGGAGTTTGGAGCAACCTAGCCCAGATCTGCCTGAGGGTTAGGTTAGGCAGGGAGCAAGCCTGGAGAAGGACTGACCTTTGAACTGACCCTTCCAGAATGGATGCGCCTGACCCACACGCCAAACAGGAGCTCTTCGATCCTCACTTGATTCCGCCCTATATCCTTCCAAGCAGGAGCTAGAACTTGGGCTGGACACCTCGAAGCTGCACTCTTTAGGTTTATTGCTCTGTTTAACATGCAGAGGGAAGCAAGAAGTCGGTTGTTAAGACCTTCCTTCTCGACAGTCATTCGCTTCCTGAACATGGGTGTTGAGAGAGACCTCGTCCATCGTGACTGAGCCATTTGCGCTAAGTTGGGCACGCCAGCACACTTGGAATTCTGTACTTTCTACTAAAAATAATTTTGCTAAGCAAACTTATAGTTTCAGTAATAGGACTATTCAGTCTATTTCAAGGTGAAGGCTATTTTTAGCTTATATTTCTAGTAGTGAAATTTATTTCTAGTAGTGAATTACCTTAAGAAATAAGGAGGCTAATACTTTTTTTTTTTTTTATCTTTTTGCTTGAACTTTGCTAAGATATATGCTCACTTTCTTCTTCTGTCAGAGTTACTGACCATGTTACAAGGGAGGAAAAAACCCCACCATTCTGCTAAAGTGTTTTTCCAGTGAGACATTTCAACTCCCTTTGGGCAAATTAATGAGAGGTGATCAATGTCAACATCAGTACTTATAAGTAAAGAACTCCTCTGGATTAATTTCCCTGTTAAACTATAAATTCTATGCTTTCCTTTCCACTTCCTGTCCTTGGTTCAAGGAGAGAGATTTTATCCTGAAAGGTGTGTATTTTCCATTTTATACCTTTCATAGCTGTGAAAGATTAAAACAAAGCAACTTAATTAAGCTTCTCACAATGTCACCAGAGTCCATTAGATAATATTCTCTAGGGTACAGATACAAGGAATCCCAGAAGTGTATGTGCTGGCCCCAAATTAAAGAGGGTATTAAGTTTTGAGTCCAAGGTCGAAATCTCTACTCATTACCCTTGGGGAGGACAAATAATCGAATAATAAACTAGGTGAAAATTCATCCCTTTGAACTGGTGCTTCATTTTTATCAGGAGACAAAAAAAAAATCCCACCCATTTTCATTAATTTGATAGAGCTTTCCAAATCACAAGTCAGTGCTATGGGGAACAATTCAGACCTGTTTTTAAATGCTGCCTAAAAAAGCGATTATGGAGGCAGGTGGTTTTAAAAATCCCAGATAATGGCCGCTTTATAGCTGGTGGCTCTCGGTTGCGCAAACCTCACAGCTTCTCTTCTCCCCAGGCATGACGGAGATGGTGCGTAAAATTACTCTGAGCAGGGCGGTGAGAATCATGCAGAATCTCTTTCCTGAGGAGTACAACTTCTATCCTCGCTCATGGATTCTGCCTGACGAGTTCCAGCTCTTTGTCGCTCAGGTAGATGGCACTCTGTCCCTCTGACCCCTGAACTATATTATGCTTGTGACTGTGTCCTGGCTCCTGTGTGCTGGGAGCTGGGCCTAGGGGACCCTAGGACGCTGAGCTTGACTGAAGGAGCACCTCGCCCCCCACACATAGTGTTGGTGGCTGTCACAGCAGCTGGCAGAGTTGAACGGGTAGGGCGACAGGTAGGTAATAGAAGAAGTGGGTCCTGGAACAAACTGGAGCTGGATTGCGGAGTCAGAGCCTTGGTGAGCCAGGGAGGTAGGGCAGGTGGTCCAGTGCACAAGAAGAAAGGGGCCATTTGTGGGCGACACTACAGGCCAGGCGTCTCCGGCTCCTAGTGGTGTGAAATGTAGGCGTCAGCCTCTGGCTAAAGGCCAGGGAGCAGGCTGACAGCCTGTGGGGGGTTTAAGAGCCCTGCTTTAAATTTGCCCCAGAATCAGTTCTTAAATGGCCTGTTCCATCTCGAAGCAACGTTTGAGCATGAAATACTGTGGCTCCTTTACCACTGGCTGTAGAATGGAAACAGCCGGGCAGCAGAACTCAGAACTGCCATTTGGATGAGTGTTTTAACAATTGGTTCAGCCCCATCTCAGAGCCTTGGGCAGGTTCTGCAGTCAATACTGTAACGATGGACTGCGGGTAACTATGCCACAAACGCCTATGTGGTCATGACGCAGCCAGTGCGGTTCAGTGGTCCTGCTGTGTCCCAGCATCCTGCTACAAGTCTGACATTTCTTTTAATCTTCACAACAATCTTGCGACATTGGTTTAGTTATATTCCCATTTTATGGATGAGGAAACTAAGTCTTTGAGAAATTAAATGACCTGCCCAAAGAAGTAGAATTTAAATCTAGAGCTCATTCCAAGTCCTATGTTTTCATAGTCTATTGCCTCCATATTACTTGGTTTTAATAAAATCATGATTATTAAACATGAAAACAGCTTGAAGTAATTTTTAAAAGGAACCTCCCAGGGCTGGAGTGGTGGCTCAGCGGTTCTAGCACTTGCCTGGCATACTCAAGGACCTGGGTTCAAACCCCAGCACCACATACACAACTAAGTGTCTGAAAAACAAAAACCAGATGAAAAAATAAATAAAATTGGTTTTCTTTCTCTCTCTCTCTCCCTCCCTCTCTTAAAAAAAAAAAAGAAGTTCTCTATGAGATGGTGGTCATGCGGGTCTGTGCACATTTTTAAAAACTCATTAACTGTTAACTTAAACTGAGTGCATCTTGTTGTATGCAAATTATGCCTCAATAAAGTTTATCAAAAACACCCAGTGGCTGTTCCCCACCCTCACTCTGCTCACCCTTTTGGTGCTATGTGGAATACCATTCCTTCCCGTCTCTGCAACTATCTATGTCTAACTTTTATGCAAGATCATATTAATACAAGACCAACTGTTTTCAAAATCTAAAAGCAAGAAGTGTTTGCCCGTCACTCCCGAAGTCCCTCTGTGCCTCTGCAGTGACTCCCTCAGTCCCTCTCCCCAGGCAACTGCTGGTCTGCATTCTTGTTATAGATTAGCTTTCCTTGCTCATGAAATTCATAAATGGAATCATCATATGTACTTTGGTGGGTCTTTTTTCTTCCCATCCTAGAATTATGTTTTTGAAATTCATCTGTTTTTTTTTTATCAGTTGCTTGCATTTTTATTGCTGAGTGGTTTTCCATTGCATGAAGAAGCCACAACCTGTTTATCCATTCAGCAATTGATGGGCCTCTGGGTTATTTCAAGTTTGAGACTATTGCAGATCAAGCTGCCATGACTACCTGTACCAGTTATTTTATAGATAGATTCTTTCTATCTATAAGATAGATAGGGTGGAATTTTGGAACCATGTGATACATATCTGTTTTACTTTATAAGAAGTCACCAATGTTCTTATAAGAATTTCCAAAGTGGTTGTAGCTTACATCCCATTGATGGTGTAGTTGTTCCGCGTCACTGCCAGTACTTGACTGTCATTCTTTTTAGTTTCAGACATTCTGGTAGGTGTGCAGTTGTATTGCTTTATGGTTTTAATTATACCTCCCTGATGGCTAGACACTGGGTACCCTTCCATGTGCCATGTGCTTATTGGACATTTGAATTTTTTTCCTAATCCAAATTCTATCCAGTTTTCTTTGTTTCTTTCTCTTTCTTACTTTCTTAACATACAAAGCAACATGATGTATTCAAGAATATTTACCAAATACATTGGAAAGCTGCCTCCATGCTGGGAGAGTGGGGTAAAGCAGAAGTAGGGACATAAAATTCAGACAAATGGTAGTGACCTACTACGAACAGAGCAGGATGATAAACTATTCTGGGAACCTGAGATCCATCATTTTTTTAACTTTAAAAATCTTTTTTTCCAGCTCTATATACTTTTTATTTAAATTAAGGAGTTGAGTCATTATATAATCATGGATGCATCTAAAATAATAATATTTTAAACCATAGTCCACATCGCCCACATCCCAGTCTCTTGATTCTTCTACATTATACTCTATAAGAGATGTGAATGTGTGTATGTGTGTATGTGTGTGTGTGTGTGTGTGTGTGTGTGTGTGTGTGTATAATTGTGAATTTTAAATGATTGCATAATATTTGACTTCTCAGTGTGGGGGGATAGAGTATGCTACATTGTTGATTGTCTCTCTAGATCCCTCCCTATCTTCTTTCCCTCTCCCATTCCTCCACCTCTCCCTTCCTCCACCTACATGTCTATGGTTCCCCTAGATTATATGTTACTATGCCTTTGGTGGATCTAATACCCACTACCTTTGACTACCTTTCACCCAAGCCTGAGTTTAGCTCTAGCTTCCACAAATGAAGGAAAACATTGGGCATTTGACTCTGGATTTGGCTAACTTTGCTTAGCATGATTTCTTCCATTGCCATCCATTTACCTTCAAAGGCTACAGTATCATTTTTTGTAATAGCTGAGTAGAACTCCATCGTATATATGTACCACAGCTTTTGGGTCCTTTCATCCAATGAGGGGAATCTGGGTTGATTCTATAATTTAGCTATTGTAAATTGAGCTTCTATGAACATAGATTTTGCTGTGTCACTGTAATGTGCTGATTCTAACTCCTCTTGGAAAATACCCAGAAGAGGGATAACTGTGTTGTATGGTGGATCTAACCCTAATTTTTGAGGAGTCTCCACACTGCTTTTCAGAGCTGCTGTACCAGTCTGCAGTTCCACCAACAGTGTGCTAGTGTTTCTATTTCTCCACAATCCCTCTAGCATTTGTTACTGTTTGTATTCTTCATCTTTGCCAGTCTAACTGGAGTGAGGTGAAATCTTAATGTAGTTTCTTTTTTTAAGAGAGAGGGTCAGTGAGAGAGAGAGAGAGAAAAACAGAGAATCTATTTTATTTAGTTTTTTTGTGACTTTTATTGCTCCAACACTTCATTGTACGTGGTGCTGGGATTTGAACCTGCATCCTTGGGCATGCTAGGCAAGTGCCATAACCCCTAAGCCACCACTCCAGCCCCTTAATGTAGTTTTGATTTGCGTTTCTCTGATTATTAGTGATTTAGAATACTTTCTCATGTATTCATTGGCTTGCTCGATTTCCTTTGTTGAGAAGTTTCTGTTTAGCTCTCTGGCCCATTTATTAATTGGATTGTTTATGTTTTTGATATAAAGTTTTTTGAGTTCTTTGTAAATTTTTGATATTAGTCCCCTGTTGGAAGAATCACAGGCCATGACTATCTCTCTCTCATTCTGTAGGTTCTGTCTTGACAATTTTGAGCAGTTCCTTGGCTGAGCAAAAGTTTTTTTAATTTAATGGCATCCCACTCATTAATTCTTGACTTTAATTCTTTCTCTTTGGAAGTCTTGCTGAGAAAGTTGCTGTCAACTCCCATAAGCTAAAGTGTTGGTCCTAATTTATCTTCTAGCAGTTGTATAGTAGCTGATTTATTCCTGTTTCCTTGATCCATTTTGATTCGATTTTGGTGCAAAGTGAGAGATAAATATCTAATGTCCACTTTCTGCAAGTGCCTGTCCATTTTGTCCAGTACCATTTGTTGAATAGACTATCTCCACTCCATGTTATATTTTGACCTCCTTTGTCAAATATCAGATGTTTAAAGGTTTGTGGGTTTGTATCAGAGTCTTTTATTCTATTCCATTGGTCTTCATTCCTATTTTGATAACAGTACCATGCTGTTTCTGTTACTATAGCTCTTTAGTATAGTTTTAGATCTGGTATTGCAAAACCACCTGTTTTGTCTTTCTTGCTTAGTAATGTTTTGGCTATTCTGGGTTTCTTGTTCCAAATGAATTTGAGAATTGCTTTTTCTATATTTGTAAAGAATGACATTGGGATCTTGATGGGGATTGCACTGAATTTGTATAGTGTTTTTGGCAGAATGACCATTTTACTTATATTTAGTCTACCTAATCAAGAACATGGAACATCTTTCCATCTTCTCAAGCCTTCTTCAATTACTGTCTTTAATGTTCAATAATTTTCTATGTTCAGGTCTTTTACTTCCTTTGTTACATTAATTCCCAAGTATTTTATTCTTTTTGATGATGTCATGAATGGGACAGATTTGCTGATTTCTATTTCTGCAATATTATTGTTGGTTTATAGGAAAGCTATCTATTTATGTGTTGATCTTGTTGCCTGCTACTTTGCTAAATTTGTTTATAAGCTCAAGCAGTTTTCTGGTGGAGTTTTTTGGATCTTCTAGATATAGGACCATGTCATCAGCAAAAAGGGATAGTTTGACTTCCTCTCTTCCTATTCCTATCCCTTTGATTTCCTTCTCTTGCCTGATTGATTGCTCCAGCTAGGCTCTTGAGTACTATATTGAATGAAAGTGGTGAGAGCAGGCAGCCTTGTCTTGTTCCCAAGTTCAGTGGAAATACTTTCAACCTTTCTCTATTTAGTGTTACACTAGCTGAGGGTTTGGCATGTATGGCCTTCACAAAGTTAAGTTCCTTTGATCCCTATTTTCTCTAGAGTTTTGAGCATAAATGGGTGCTGGATTTTATCAAAGCCATTTTCTGCATCAACTGAGATGATCATATTTTTTTTTGTGCCTAATTCCGTTTAAGTGATGAATCACATTAATTGATTTGCGTATGTTGAACCAGGCTTGCATCCCTGGACTGAAGCCCACTTGATCCTGATGAATTATCTTCTTGATGTATTTTTGAATGCTGTTTGCTGGAACTTTATTAGGGATTTTTGCATCAGTGTTCATCAGGGATATTGGTCTGTAGTTTCTTTCCTTCTTCTTCTTCTTCTTCTTCTTCTTCTTCTTCTTCTTCTTCTTCTTCTTCTTCTTTTTTATGTATCAGAGTTATGGTTGCCTCATAAAAAGTGTTTGGGAGAGTTCCTTCCATTTCAATTTCTTGCAATAGCTTAATAAGGAGAGGTGTTAGCTCCTCTTCATAGGTGGTGTAAAACTCAGTGGGGAATCCAACAGGTCCTGGGCTTTTATTCTTTGGAAAGCTTTAGTTGCTATATGGATTTCAGTGCCTGTTTTGGGGCTGTTTAGGATTTCAATATCATCCTGTGTCAATTTGGGGATGTTGTATATGTCTAGAAATTAGTCCATGTCTTCCAGATTATCTAGTTTAGGGTAGTATAATTTTTCAAAATATGTTCTTATAATCTGTTGGAGTAGGTGGTGATTACCTCTTTTTTTATTGGTGATTTTGTTGATTTGCTTCAATTTTCTCCTTTTAGTGAGATTAGCTAGGGGTCTGTCAATTTTATTTATTTATTTTTTAAGAACCAGCTCTTTGTTTCATTGATTCTTTTTTTGTTGTTGTTGTTGTTGTTGTTGTTCTCAATTTCATTGATTTCAGCTCTGATCTTGATATTTCCTGTCTTCTGTTGGTTTTGGGCTTAGATTGTTCTTCATTTTGTAGGAATTTGAGGTGGAGCATAGGCTTATTTATTTGAGAGCTCTCCTGGTTTTTAATGTAGGCACTCAGTGCTATAAATTTTCCCCTTAAGAATGCTTTCATGCTTTTCCAAAGGTTTGATATGTTGTGTCTTCATTTTCATTCTCTTCCAAGAATTTCTTTATTTCTTCTCTCATGTCTTCTTGGATCCATTCTTCATTTAATAGAGTGTTATTCAGTCTCCATATATATATGTGTTTTCTGTTATGATTTTTGCTATTAATTGCTGTGGTCATGACATCATAGTCTGATAAGATACACAGAATAACATTTGCTTTCTTATATTTGCTAAGATATCCTTTGTGAACTAGAATACAATCTGTTTTGGAGAAGGATCCATGTGCTGCTTGAGAAGGTATACTCAGCCAATTTGGGGCAGAATATTCTATAGATGTCTGTTAAGTTAATTTGATTTATGGAGTTGTTTATACTGGAGAACTCTGTGTTTTGTGTTTTGTTTTGTTTTGCTTTGCTTTGACAATCTGTTTATTGGTGATAGAGGAGTACTAAAATCTCCCAGTAGTATCATGTTGGGGTCCATGAGTGGTTTTATGTCATGGAGTAATTTTTCCACATACTTGGAATGTTTGTGTTTGGAGAGTATACGTTTACTATGGTCATATCTTCCTGTTGTATTATTCCCTTTATTAGGATGTAGTGGCCCTCTTTATCTCTTTTGATTAGTTTATGTTTGAAATGTATTTTGTCAGGTGTAAGTATTGCAACTCTAGGTTGCTTTCTTGGGCTGTATATCTGGCAGATTTTTTTTCATCTTTTCATTTTCAATCTGTGGATGTCATTGGCTATAAGACGGGTCTCCTGTAAGCAGCATATTGTTGGATTTTATTTTTTGATCTAGTCTGCAAATCTGTGTCTTTTGATTGGTTCATTGAGATCATTCACATTCAATGATAGGATAGTTATGTGGTTGTGGTTCATAGTCACCAGGTTTGATTAGTGAGTTCTGTGCTTTCTTGGTTGTCTTTTGATAGTGTGTCCTTTTATTGAATTCCTCTGTTCGTGGGTTTTGAAGAGTGTTTGTTTTTCTATCTGGAGTTTATCTTTGAGGATTCTTTTTAATGCTGGCTTTCTGTTCACAAATGCTACAAGTTTGATATTACAGTGAAATATTCTTATTTCCCCTTCAAATTTGAAGCTGAGTTTGGCTGATTATAGTATAGCTGCATGTTGTAATCATTCAGACATTGAAAAATCTCCTTCCAGAATCTTCTTCCTTCTAAAGTCTGAGGTGAAAAGTCAGTGGTGATTCTTATTGGTTTGTTTCTGAATGTGATTTGGTGTTTCTCTCTTGCAGCATTTAATATTCTTTCCTTGATTTCCCTCTTATACATTTTGACTCTGATGTGTCTTGGTGAACTCCTCTTTTGATTAGGCCTATTGGGTGTCCTGTATGCTTCCTGAATGAGCATATCTAATTCTATTTTATGTGGGAAAAATTTTCTTTTAACTATTTCTTTGAGAATTTTCTTTGTGTCATTTTTCTGTGTTTCAATTTCTTCTTGTATTCCAATTACTCTTATATTGTTTATTCTGATTTCATCCCAGATCTTTTGAAAATTCTGCTCATGCTAGGTGAGTTTTTTCCCTTTGTTGTCATTCATGTACTCAGGCCTACTCAATCTGTCCTCATTGTTGAGTGTTCTTGCTTCAAGAGCTGAGGTGCTGTTTTCCGTAGAAGTTAGTCTATTATTAAATTCTTCCATTGTTCCTCTAATGTGATTGACTGAATATTTCAGCTGTTACCTCCTTTTTCAGTATGTCTATTTCTATAATAGTTTTTCATCTCTTGCGTTTTCTCACTTAGTCCTTTCATTATATCTTCTTTTAGTTCATTGTTCCATTTAGTAATCAGATCATTGATAATTTTTTTCCAGATTTTCATTCCACTCCCTATCCATGGGCTTCTTGTTAGGGAGTTGTGAGTTTGAGGTGAACCTTTTCTAATTTGATTCTTCATTGGTGAAGAGCTTCTTCTGGATCTCTGAATTGAGATTCCCTGTAGGGAAGCAAGGCAGGTATCCAGATGGTTCTTCCTTGCAAGTCAAAGGTTTGGGTCAGACTCTATCCCTTTGATGACCACCTAATTCCAGAAAGCTGCTTCTGCGTGGAGCCTCATTTTGTTTCACTTTTTTGGATCAAGGCTCAAGGGCACTGATCTGAAACTTGTTGGGAGTGTGGGGCAGCCCACTGGATTGTTGAAGTGCAGTAGCAGGGATGCTTCCTTAGTTCCTGGGGTCCCAGAGGCACAGGGTGTACCTGAACAGGCTGCCTATGTGCTGCAATGGAATCTCAGATCCTTGGTGTTTGGTACAGGCCAATTTATCTGGCCTGCAGGTATGTAGTGTAGCTGGACTGCTGGGTGGGGGTACTCAGGGTATCCTGGGCACCTGCCAGGCCTGGGAGCAAAGGCCTGGTCTGGTGCGACAGCTGAGAGTGGGCCTTTCTGAGCAGGGGCCCTACATGGGGATGTCCTGGGTGCCTGCAGGCCTGGGACCAGAAGATGCCTGGGCTGGCCCTTCAGCTGAACTGGGGATGCTCCAGGTGGGGTTTCTCCTTGGGTCTGGCCTGGCTGCGTATCAGGCCAGACCAGAAGAGGCCTAAGCCGGCCTTTCAGCTGGGCAGGGGCTGCTCTGGACTCGGTCCTACCCTGGGGTGTCCTAAGCACCTGCCAGTCAGGGACCAGAAAAGGCTTCAACTGGCATGTTGGGTGTCAGGTGGGTGGAGACTGCTCAAGGTGGGGATCCTTGACTGGTTTGTGCTGGGCACGTGACAGGGCCCTGACCAGGGAGCTATATCCAGCTTTCTTAAAGATGCTTTTCTTTTCTTTTTTTAATTTTTAAAGTTTATGTTATTTATTTTTTCTTAAAGAGAGGAGAGAGAGGGAGAGAGAGAGAGAGAGAGAGAGAATGAGAGAATCAATTTTATTTAGTTTTTCACATGGCTTTCGTTGCTCAGACACTTTGTTGTGTATGTGATGCTGGGGTTTGAACCTGCGTCCTTGTGCATGCCAGGCAAGTACTGCAACCGCTCAGCCACTGCTATAGCCCCTAAATTTATTTTTTATTTTTTTAAAAAACACTTTTCATAAACAGTGATGGCATTCCAGGCAGGACTTGGGCAGACAATCGTTAACAACATATAGCTTTCAAACTCCCTTCTTGGATGGACAGCCAAAATCAGAAAGCCATTGTAACACCCAAAGAAGTCATCATCTGATGCTCTGAACAGGAAAAACAGGGTGAGGGTTGGCATTTCACATTAAGCATGTTAACAACTTTTCACAAGTCAACCCTAACCTTCAGGGAATGAAGTGACAATGGCAGAATTACCAATCTGAAGATGAACAATCTAGAAAAGAAACCATTGATCTTTTGAGGAACATCAAATCTCAGTAATGTCCCTGGAAGGTCCTGATTGCCTGACACACTGGTAAAACGAATTTCAGGGGGTCAGTCCCAACAATTGTCTGGTTTTAAGGGAGTGAAATCTATGTCAAAGGCAGAGAAGGAGTGTGGGGCAAAAAGACAAATTTGAGCTTCACCACACCACAATCCATCTGCACTGAAGGTGGTCACGTCAGGGAGTCCCTCCTCCCAGGAGCCCAGAAGAAATATATATGAACTATCAGAGACAGATGTTTGCGCCCACATCAACCCAACTTCAGAGACTTTTTTTGAGTGATATATGTAATATCAGTATATAATTTCTTTATTTGGTTTGGCATCTGGATGGTGCAAACCTTATTAAACGAGTTGGCAAATGTTTCTTCCTCTCTTTTCTGTGAATTTTGCTGTTGTTTCTTTAATGTTTGACAGAATTCCCTGTCAAGATATTTGGGCACGAAGCTTTCTCTTGGGGAAAATTTAAAGTTATGGATTCATTTTTTAGTAGATATCATTTATATTTTAAGCATTAGTTCATCTTATCTAAGTTGCCTAATCTATTGACATAAAAAATTTTAGTAGTAGTTCTTTTGCTATAATTTGTGTTTTTCCTCTTTTTTATTGATCAATCTAGCTAAAGACTGATCAATTTTATTGATCTTTTCAAAGTACTAACTTATGGTTTCATTGTTTCCTCTATTGTTTGTCCATTTTATACATCGTTGGCTTTTTAAAAAGGAAAAGTAGAAAGAGTGGGGAGAGTTAATATTTTTTATTTTTCTTCATCATTTCTTTTATTTTGTTTTTCCTCTACTTAGTTGTGTATATGGTGCTGGGGATTGAATCTGGGTCTCACGCATGCCAGGCAAGTTCTCTACTGCTGAGCCATTGCTCCAGTCCTGACTTATGCTTTTTATTTGAATTTACTTCCTTCTGTGTCTTTTTTGATTTCTCTTCTCTGTGCCACCTCCCCAACCTTTTTTTTTTCTTTTTTTTAGAAAGAGGGACAGTGAGAGAGAGAGAAAGAGAGAGGGAGGGAGGGAGAGAATCAGTTTTATTCAGTTTTTCATGTGGCTTTTGTTGCTCTGAAACTTAGTTGTTGTGTTCATGGTGCTGGGGTTTGAACCCGCATACCGGTGCACGCCGGGAAAGCACCGTAACCACTGAGCCGCTGCTCCAGCCCCTTCTTTCTCTTTTTAAAAAAGAAACTGAAAATCATTTGAGTTTCAAAACTTAAAGCAATACATTTCCTTCTAAGCACTGTTTTGACTGCATCATACATTTTTTATGTATTACATTTTCATGATCATAATTAAAAATATTCTCTTTTGCTATTTTGTTATTGATTTCTAGTTTAATTTTCTTAGTATCACTAAGTATATTCTTTGTTATCATCTCAGTTCCTTTAAACTTGCTCAGAGTGTTCTTACGGCTCATACATTGTCTATCTTGCTGCAAGATACACAATGTCTGTGTTTCACGAAATAATTTGAACTCTGGGGTTTTTATTTTAAAGAGAGAGGGACAGAGAGAGAGAGAGAGAGAGAGAATTGATTTCATTTTTTTAGTTTTTCATGCGACTTCTGTTGTTCTGACACTTCATTGTGTACGTGGTGCTGGGGTTTTAACTCACATCCTCGCATATGCCAGCCCAGAGCCATAAACACTGAGTCCCCACCCCAGCCCTGTAGTCTAGAATTGTCGACGTAGCAATTTATGAACGAAATGTCAGTTAGGTCAAGTTGGTTCTTGAGCTTTGCACCTTCCTTGCTCGTTTACCACCTGCTTGCGTTGCCAGTTACTAAGTTAGCGTGAGCTTTCCAGGGCTGGCTATGATTGTCTGCGTTTCTTGGAATCTGTCTGTTTCTCCGCATGCATTTTTAAGCTCTGCAACCAGCTTCACAGTTTGACTCTTGGTTAGGCAACTTTCCTTGTCCTGAAGTCTTTTTGTCAGACATTAATACAGCACCCTACGGCTTTCTCTGGCTTAGTGTTTGCACAGTTTAGCTTTCACCATTCTTTTACTTCAGCCTGCCTGCGTTTCTAGAGTGCTTCTTGTTGACAGCGTGTGCTCGGGTTATTGTTTTTAACCCAGTTCTGCAATCTCAGTCTTTTAATTCGCATGTGTGGTCTGATTGCACTTGGTGTGTGATATTAAGTGTTGGTTTCACATCCACCATCTTGCTATTTCTTTTCTGTTTATCCTGTTTGGATTAATTGACTATTTTAAAAGTTGTATTCTGTCTCCTCTTTAGGTTTATTAGCTCTACCAGTTTTTCTTTCTATTTATTTTTGTCTTGTCCACAGTTTCTTATTGGTGCATAATAGTTGCACATAATGATGGGATTTATTGTTCCATATTCCTACATGCACACAATATAATAATATAATTTGGCCAATATCCCTCCCCAGTGCTTCCCCCACTCTCTCCTCTCGTTTCATTCCCTGGTCCCTTTCCTTTATTCCACTGATCTCCCTTGGTTTTCATGTAATCACCCCACCTTTGTTTTCCCCTTTTTCCTCTCTTGCTTCCATATTTGAGAGAAAACACGTGACCCTTGACCTTGTAAATTTGACTTATTTCACTTAACATAGTTGTCTCAAGTCTCATCCATTTTCCTGCAAATGACATTTTGCATTTATGGCTGAGTAAAACTCCACCGTACATACGTACAGACACCATGTTTTCTTTATCCATTCATCTATTGATGGGCACCGAGGCTGTCCATAGTTTGGCTATTGTGAATTGTGCTGCTATAATCATGGGTGTGCATGGATCACTATAAGATGACTATAATTCTTTAGGATAAATACTGAGGAGCAGTGTAGCTGGGTCATATGGTGGTTCCATGCCCAATATATCCATTTTAAAAAGTGTTTTTAGTTTTTGTCCTGGTCCTAGAATTTAAGGTTTGCAATACACCCTTAACTTGTCACATTTACCTCTAAATATTTCATATTTCAGTGGAATGGAAACCACTCCCAACAGCAAACTTCTGTTCCCACCCCCACTATGTGTGCTCTTGCCGTATGTTTTACTTGTAACTAACCTCACAATATGTTGTTATTATTTGTGCTTTGAAGAGTTGATCATCTTTACAAAACCAAAAAACAACTTCATTCCTCTTTTATACTGCCCACAAATCCCGCATTTCTAGCACTCCTTATTTCTTTGTGTAGCTCTGGGATTCTGGCTGGTACTGTTTTCCTTTAGTCAGAAAAATTTCCTTTAGACCTGCATTTTTCATATTGCAGGTCTGCTGGTGACAAATTCCCTCAGCTTTTGTTGCTCTGAAAATGTCTTTATTTTGTCTTCGGTTTTTAAAGTGTTTTGAAATAATTTTAAACTTACAAAAAGTTATAAAACAATATTGCAGAGTTTGTTTCCCTATCCTTCCAGTAGTTTCCCCAATGTTAACATTTCATACAATCACCAAAACTGGGAAACGCGCGTTGGCATCGTAGTATCAAATAACCCACACATCTCTTTGGATTTATCCTGTAGTCCTCCTCAGTTTCTTTTCTGGTACAGAGCCACTCCATTATTCCTGGTTGTGTGTGTCTCTGTGTATATGCGTGTGTGTGTGTGTGTGTGTGTGTGTGTGTTGTTTGTTTTTGTTTTTTCGAGAGAGTAAGGGACAGTGAGAGAGCGAGAGAGAGAGAGAGAGAGAGAGAATCAATTTTATCTAGTTTTTCATATGGCTTTCGTTGCTCTGACACTTCATTGTGCACGTGGTGCTGGGTTTGAGCTCATGTCCTTGTGCATGTCAGGCAAGTGCTGTAACCACTGAGCCACTGCTCCAGTCCTGTGTTTTTTTGTTTGTTTGTCTTTAAGAGAGAAAGAAAGAATCAATTTTATTTAGTTTTTCTTTCTCCCACACTTGCTTGTGTATGTGGTGCTGGGGTTTGAACCTGGGTTCCTGCACATGCCAGGCAAGCGCTCCAACTGCTAAGCCGCTGCTCCAGCCCCTCCCAATTCCATTTAATTGTCATTTCTCCTCAGTCCCTGCTAAGTCCTTTCAATTGCTCAGTCTGTGTTTTGAATAGTACGGTCAGTTATTTTTCTTTTTTAAGAATGACCTTCAATTTACTTTTGTCTGGTTTTTCTCATGGTTAGGTTTAGATCACTCATTTTTGGCAAATACATCATCAAAGTGTTTTGGTGACCTTCTCAGTGCAGCCTATCAGGAGGTACCGTGTGCATGCCAGGCAGACACTGTAACCGCCGAGCCAGGGCTCCAGCCCCTTGAGGTTTCTTTACGTATTTTCAATGCAGGTGTTTATCAGTTATACTAATTACAAATATTTCTCCCAATTCATGCCTTGTCTTTTCATTCTCTAGAAAGCATCTTTTGAAATACAAGTTTTTAACCTTGATAAAGTCCAATTTATTGATTTTTTCACATATAGGAATATTTACTTAACCCAAGCTTACAAAGATGCTGTCCTATACTTTTGTCTAGAAGTTTTAGGTATTAAATTTAGGTCTATGATTAATTTTGAGTTGATTTTTGTGTATGTTTGTGTGGTATGGGCCAAAGTTCACTTTTTTTGCATGTAGTATGAACACTAATTTTTCTACTTTAAGTTTCCTCTGCACCCGTGTTTAAACTAGTTGCCTAAATGTGTGTGGATTTAGTTTTGAATTCTCTGTTCTGTTTCGCCCATCTATTTGTCTATCTTTATGTGAGAGCTTCTTTGACTTAATTGTAGTAGATTCATAATAAACCTTGGACTCAAGTAGTGTGAGCTCTCAGACTTTGTTCTTATTTTTCAGAGTTGTTTTTTCTATTGTAGCTCTTTCATCTGTGGCATGAAATTTGAAATGAACTTGCCAATTTCTATAAAAAAATCCTGCTGGGATTTTGAGTGGGATTGTGTTGAATAAATTAACACTTTGAATAGAATTGACATCTTAATCATACAGAGTCTTCCATTTTTTAAAAAAGAGAATCAATTTCATTTAGTTTTTCAACGCTTTTTGTTGCTCCGAGACTTCCTTGCATACGTGGTGCTGGAGTTTGAACTCGGGTACTCGCGCATGCCAGGCAAGCACCCCAACTGCTGAGCCACTGCTCCAACCCCCAAGTCTTCCATCTTATAGACAGGATATATAAATTCCTTTTACTTAGGTCTTCTATAGTTTCTTTGAGCAATTAGTTTTAGCATACAGGTCCTTCACATCTTTTGTCAGATTTATCCCTATTTCAGATTGATACATTGGCAACGCTTTATTTATTTATTAACTTTTTTAAAAGAGAGAGGGACAGTGAGAGAGAAAGAGAGAATCAGTTTTATTTAGTTTTTCATGTGGCTTTTGTTGCTCCAGCACTTCGTGGTGCTGAGATTCGAACCCACGTCCTTGCACATGCTAGGCAAGCGCTGTAATCACTGAGCCATTGCTCCAGTCCCCGATGTTTTATTTTTAAACTTCAATTTCTAGTTGTTCATTGTGAGGACACAGAAATATAACTGAGTTTTTTTGTATTGTATTTTGATCTTACATCTGCAGTCTTGCTCACCTTCATAGTTCCAGTAGCTTATTTTGTAGAGGCTATTGGATTTTTCTATATTGTTATGTCTTCTGAAATGGTTTTATGTCTTACCTTCCAATTAGTTCTTTATTTCTTTTTCCTGCCTTATTGCACTGTGTAGAACCTTCAGACAATGCTGAATAGAAAGGTGGTGAGTGGATACCGTGGGCTTATTCCTGATCTTAGAAAAACAGACTCAGTCTTTCATTGCTAAGTTTGGTCTTGCAGTTTTCTTGCAGACACTCTTCAGTAGGTTGTTGAAATTTATTCTGTTTTTTTTTTTAATTTACATGGATTGTGTTTGTTTTTAATTAGAAATGAATATTAGATTTTGTTGTATACTTTTCTTGAGCCTATTGAGATAACCATATGGATCTTATTTTTTTGGTTTGTAAATGTGATTTATATTGATTTTTAAATATTAAAGAAACAAAAAAAATTTTTTTGAGAGGCATTGCAGGGATTTAGCCCAGGACCACTTAACCACTAAACCACTTTCCCTGTCTGTTTTGGTTTGATTTGTTTACTTTTCATTTGATATGGGGTCTAGCTAAGTTGCTTAGGGCCTTACTAAGTTGCTGTGGCTGACTTTGAACCTGCGGTTCTTCTACTGCGGTCTCCTGAGCCACTGGGATTACAGGTGTGCACCACTGCACCTGGAGCATTCTTAAGGTGAACCATATTTGAGATCATTTTTTGTACCTTGTGGATTTGACTTACTAAAATTTTCTTTAAAATGTTTAAATGTGTTTTCATGAGGAATATTGGTTTATAGGTCTTTCTTCTTTTTTTCTCTCTTTTGAAATTTTGGTTTTATTATGAGGGTAATGCTGATCACATACGATGAATTGTGAAGCACTCCCTACTTTTAAGTTTTCTGGAGAAGTTTGTGCATAATTAGTACTATTTTTTCCTTAAATGTTTAGTAACATTCCACAGTAGGAAGGTTTTAATTAAAAATGCAATTTCTTTAATAAATATATTTCCCTCCTTAAAAACTCAATGTTATTTCTACTTGAATTAGCTTTGACAGTTCATGTTTTTCAAGAAATATTTCTTTTTTTTAAGTTGTTGCTTTTATTGGCATAAAATTGTTCATAGCATTGCCTTTTTTATTTTTTAATTTTCTTTAGCTCTGGGGACTGAACCCAGGGTCTTATGCATGCGAGGCAAGTGCTCTAGTGCTGACTATCCCCCTGCAACCCTGGCTCATCTTTTACCCTTTTAACATCTGCAGAATCTTTACTAATGCCACCTCTCACTCCTAACGTTTGTAATATGTGTCCTTTCCCCATCCTCATCGGTCTGGGTAGAAGTTTATCAAATTATTGATTTCCTTTGTTAGCTTAATAATCATAACTTTTATTTGTTTAGTGGTTCCTTTAGAATTTATAGTAATAATCCTTAACTTATCACAACCTGCCTTTAAGTAGTATGCCATTTCACTCATACTATGAGAACCTTATAATTCCATACTTCTAGTTTCCTGCACTTGGCTTTTATGTTATTATTTTCATATACTTTATTTTTATGTAAGTTATAAAACCTCCATTGCATTACTATTATTTTTAAACAATCAGCTGTATTTTACTTTATTTTATTGAGAGCCGAGAGGACTGGAGAGGGACAGAATCAATTTTTTAAAATTTTTTTCATCTGATTTTTGTTTTTCTGATACTTCGTTGTGTATGTGGTGCTGGGGTTTGAACCTGGGTCCTCACACATGCCTGGCAAGCACTGTAACCACTGAGCCACTGCTTCAGCCCAATCAGTGGTATTTTAAGAAATTTAAATAAGAAGAGGAAAAATATCTTATGTATTTACTTATATAGTTACCACTTCTAATGTTCTTTACTCCTTGCATGGATCCACATATCTGTTTGATATAATTTTTCTTTTGTCCAAAGAACTTCTTTTATCATTTCATGTGGCAAGAGTCTTTTTTTTTTTTTTTTTTTTTTTGTACTGGGGATTGAACCCAGGGGCACTTAACCACTGAGCCACATCCCCACCCTATTTATTTTTTTTTATTGAGACAGGGTCTTGCTGAGTTGCTTAAGGCCTTGCTAAGTTACTGAGGCTGGCTTTGAACTTGTGATTTTTCTGCTTCAGCCTCCTGAGCTGCTGGGATTACAGGTGTGTGCCACCCCATCCAGCCAACTTTTGAATTTCTTACAATTTATTTTACCTTTGGTTTGGATGACACTGTCTCTAGGTATAAAATTCTAGTTTTGCATTTTGTAAAATAGGTTCCTCTTTCGTCTCCTTGCATATATTGCTTCTGATAAGAAATCTGTTTTCCCTTATCTTTGGTCTTCTGTATAGAACATGTTCTTCTCTGTTTTAAGGATTTTCTTGTTATCATTGGCTTTGAACAACTTGATTATGATGTACCTTGATGTAATTTCCCCCCGTGTTTCTTGTGTTTGGAAACATTTGGAAAATATCTGCCCATTACTTCTTCAGATATGTTTTTCTGTCCCTCTTCACATTTGGGTTTTTCAGTTGCACATGCATTGTGAAATTGTCCCACAGTTCAATGATGCTCTCTTCATTTTTTAAAAAACTGGACAGCCACATGCAGATAATTGAAATTAGATCCTTATCTCTCTCCTTGCACAAAAATCAAATCAAAATAAATAAAAAAAACCAGGAATTCAATCAGCAACCATACAATTATTAGAAGAAAAAATAGGATCAACACTCTGCCATATTGGTGTAGGCACTTTCTTCCTTAACAAGACTCCCATAGCACAAGAATTAAAACCAAGAATTAATGAGTGGATTGTCATTAAACTAAAAATCTTCTGCACAGTTAAGGAATTAGTCAAGAATATCAAGAAAGAACCTACAGAATGGGAGAAAATCATGGCCTGCTACCTCTCTGACAGGGGGCTAATATCCAGAATTCATACCAAAACCAAACATTCCAATCAATAAATGGGCTATGGAACTAAACAGAAACTTCCTCAAGAAAGGAAGTTCAAAAAGCCAAAGATGTATGAGAAAATGTTCTATAGCACTAGCAATTAGAGAAATGCAAGTCAAAACTTCACTGAGATTCCACCTCACTCCAGTCAGAATGGCAAAAAGGAAGAACACAAATAATAACAGATGTTGGAGGGGTTGTGGGGGGACAGAAACACTAACACACTGTTGGTGGGACTGCGAACTATTATAGCCACTCTGGAAAGCAGTGTGGAGACGCCTCAAAAAATTAAGGATCAAACCACCGAATGACCCAGCTATTCCACTCCTGGGTATTTTCCCAAGAGAGCTAGAGAATCAGCTTATTAAGAGGTACTACGTCAAGGTTTATAGCAGCTCAGTTTACAAACAGCTAAATTATGAAAACAAGTCACTGGATGAACGGATCCCAAAACTGTGATATCTATCCAGCTACCGTATAGATGGATACTTATACACTGGATTCCTACCCAGCTGTTAGAAAGAATGGTATCCTGGCTTTTGCAGGTAAATGGATGAAAATAGAAAAAAATCATGCCAAGCAAAACAAGCTGCATCAGGAGTCTAAAGGAAGGGTCAAACGGTTTCTCACCTATGGGGAAGCTGGAGTAAAACCTAAGATAGGATGAAAATTAGTGAAGTTTATTTAAGAGACCCACAAATCTGAAGTAACACGTAAGCTGTGGGAACTATAGGTATGAAAGGGCAGGAGGGAGGAGAAAGAGGGAAAAAGGGCGGTGAGAAGAAAAAAGGCTAGTGCTTTCCTCCTCTTAGGAGGTCACTGACCCCTTCTTGGGAGCTCCATCTTCAAGGTGGGATTACCTTCCGAAGGTCCTATCTCCTAATTACCACTCTGCTAGGGGTTAGGGTTTCAATATGAATCGGAGGGAAGGTGAATGAACATGCAGTCCATACCAATCACCTAATTTAAAATCTTTAGAAACCCTAATAGCTTCTTCGTTTATTCATAGGAGAGGAAACTGAGGCACAGTGAGGTTATGAAGTCTGACTAAACTAACACAGCTTGGAAGACTGTCTTAAGAGCCACCTTCTATGCAATGACATGGGAAGATATTTGACCAGAGGCGCAGAAATATTCAAAAGAAAGGAGTAAAGTTTGCTGGTGACAGGGGTGGGCTGGGGTGGGCAGACTGAGGGCATGTGGAACAGAAGAGAGCATAGGCTTCCTGGTGGGGTGACTGGATCTGATTTTGAAGTTAAGGTAGTGAGTTTTCCTGATATACTAGCCTCAGACGAGTATTCCGGCCCAAACCAACAATGTGGGCAAACACATGAAGCCATGCAATGGTGTGGCGAGTTGCAATGACGAGCTGTTGGGTATTGCTGGGGTTTAACAGAAGAGGAATTGTTAGTGGATGGAGCATGAGTCCTGGAGACCAGGTCGCAGAGGAGCTTACCAAGGCAAGCTGTGGTAATCTGTTGGCAGAGTACACAGTGGAGGGGCGAGGGAAGAGGGAGGAGACCTTCTAGGAAGAACCTTCTCCTCATCTAGGAAAGGTTGTACAAAGGCATCCAGGCAGGGGTCTTATGGAGGGGGGGCCGGATGTGTGGAATATTGAGAAGGTGGAACCAAGAGGATGCGGGGGATGTATGGAATTGGGGAATGAGGATGAAGGCAGAATGGACACTCTAGCATTCTGGCTGAATGCCATTTGCCAAGATGGGACCCCCAAGAGGAGGAGCAGGATTAGTGTAGAAGATGGAGAGTCACCTGCTCGGGGCTGAGCCAGTGCTGTGGTTTAGCGTGCTGGCTGTCTGATTTTAACCATCATCTCTTTTCTCATCAGTCAGAGCAGCGTGGGTAAGGTGATCCTTCAGGTCAGTCTCTTCCTGTATTCTAAGCCCTGCATTTTCAAAGCCCCTTTGATTGATGTGGAAAGTACTTAGGACTGGATAATTCTCAGTACCAGGGAAAATTTCTTTGTTGATAAGTGTATTTATTTAAAATTGGCTGACTTAGGGCCTGATCTTTGCAGAATGAGATGATAAAACCCCTATAGTAGTCATTTGCTGGAGATCCCTGGTGCAATTGTTATCCTTATGGGATCTCTGGCAAGTCCCTTCTCCTCTCAGCCCCACCTCTCCATCTCCTGAATGGGAAGATGTTTTAGACTTCTTTCCACATTGGTGCAGCATAGTATTCCATTGTATGAGTGCCTCACAACTTCAAGTGATTTCCCTGCTGACGAACATTTAGGTAGACCTCATAGTTTTGGTTTAACAAATAATGTAATAGGGACACCTTCACAGAGTATTGTTATACACCCATGCTCACATTTCCTTCAAATAGCTACCTCAAAGTGGAATCACTGTGCTGAAGGATTGCATTTACATTTTTGACGGGGAAAACCAAACATGAGGTTTTATAAGAGACGTGCACTCCATTAGGAGAGCAAATGGTGCCTTAGAAGTGAGCCCTGGGTCTGGGTGGGGAATGGGAGGTTTTGCTGTATGATTCCTGCAACATCTGGTAGAGGTGGGAGTTGCTGTAAAACAGCTGAAAACCCAACTTTTTGCAAGTTATTTTTCATGCTAATTAGGATGAAACTTACTCATTTTAAAGAAAGGGACAGACCCATATTTCTTACTGTCTGTTTGCAAAATTGGTACCTAAACATGATCAGTAGGTGGCACCAGGCAGAAGCAAGTGGGATTCTCAGTGGAAATTTTTGTGAAGACAGAGGAAGATGTGGGCTTTCTTTCCAATTATAGCAGATGGCCAATAAAAAAAAAATTCTTGGAGTTTATTTTGCATATGGTCTTCCATCTGGGTATTTGAGAAAAGTACAGTTTTGTTATCAAAACAGTATTTATTATGGTGAAAGAGTTTGCATTTCTCAGCAGAATAATTTTTTTTTTAAGAGAAGAAAGCCAAAAACCTGCTCAGTAATGTTTTGCAGTTTCTTAGAGGGAACCAGTGAGCTGGGCCCTTCCAGTTTCCTCTCCATTTACCGTCCTAAGTTAGCTTTTATTGATTCAACCCCTCACGGCTGACGGAAGTACATTCTGTGCAAAACCCCAGAGAGCAATGTTCTCCACTGGGTTGGGGAACTAGGAAAACGCGGAGTTATAAGTGGGTAAGATTTAAAATGGAAAGAAAGCCGGCAGTGTGAAGCCTGTGCTTTTTATACTGATTCTGCCTTTGCCAAACCACCTTCCGGGGAGCGGATCACACCCATCATTTTCTTTTTTGGAGACAAAATGCTGATTTGGCTGACTTGGGCTCACTCAATGATTTATCCCAAAGACGCAGCTGACCCTCCTCCAAGTGCCGTGTAGAGGCCCTGCCCATCTCGCAGCCTCACCTCTTCCGTTCCTGACCTCCTCCTCTGGGCTCCTTCCATAAACAACTACTTTGTGATTTGAGGCATCAGCTGTACCATGACCTCCATCTACACCTTCCTTCCCCTGGCCTGGAGCTCTCGCCGCCATCCTTTGGGTCCACCTTCCCCTCCCACCTCCTCCTTCCCCCTCAACCAGTCATGCCAGTCCCTCTGACCCCGGCTTAGCGTTGGCTCTCTCTGTCAAGCCCACGCTGCCGCCTGTGTGCGGGGCAAGTCCTCCCGTGCTTCTGCCTTCCTGGTGTTGGTGCTGATTACGCGCTAGTGACTATGTGTTTCCTTCCTTTCTCCTCCACGGTGAGCTGCATCCCCAGTGCCTAGCACACAGTAGGAGCTCGGGTGCATTTGCCTAATTGAATTGCAAATTAGTATTGCAGGCTGTATGCTTTAATTTTTCCTCTCTTGGGAGGTCAGTCATCAGAGCGAGCCTCTCTGAAGCCAAGGGAGAGCATGACCCATCCTGCCTCTCTACCAGAGTGTGGGCCAGACCTGGGCCACTAGGGGCTTACCAAAGTGATGCCACCCAGCGAGAGCTCCAGGTGGTCGCCCGCCAACTTGTCTGTCCCTGGTGGTGCCCCAGCCTCCACCCAGACACAGGCCTCATAACACATTGGGGGCAAGCGTGGGGGCCCCGTGGAGAAGGGAACGGATTCTGCTGGAGGTGTACGGCATCCCTGGAGGCCCATGACTGGCCCAGGGCTCTGGCGCAAGCCTAGTGAGAGGTGGAAGGCAGAGTGACAGGTCTGGCTGTCAGGAGGGGCAGATGATTCAAAGCCTGGCAGAGGCTGCGGGAGCCACGGCTTCACCTCTGCATCTGTTTCAAGTTCTATTTCCTTTGTTGCCAAAAATAGAACCTGACCTCCTGCTGAGATGTTTCGTGCTGTTCCTGTGCCCCTTGCTCACCAGCCGCTTCATTTCCTGGGAAGATGATATCATCTGAAACTCAAGCTACTGCTCCTCTCTGGAAAGGCACACACGCAGGTGCTGTGCCTTAGCCCGAGTGACGACTAGCATCTGCGCAGTGCCTCGCAGCTTTCCAAGGGCTTTTTGGAACCTGGTCTCTTCCAGCACTGTGGGTGCCGCCATCATCTACGATTTCCAGATGGAGGGCCAGAGTCTCAGGCACTGCTCCTGGTCACACCTGCCAAGGTGACCGCCACTATGCCCAGACGTCCTCCCTTGATGGAGGGCAGTCATCTCCCAAGACCTACTGGGTGCCAAGTGCTAGGGATGCCAAACAAGCTGGAAATGTCCTTGCCCTCAGATTTTTGGGATAGAAGGCCTTTCACTCGGCCATTTAGAGTCTCCTGAACCCATTGCGTTTCCACTACATCCTGTTCTTATTCTTCACCTTATCTGAGGTTCAAAAGGTTGAGTTAACTTTCCAGGGTCCCATGGTTCATTGTCTTGTGTCTGCAGGATTCGAACCCACACCTTCTGACTGGCATGACTTCCTTTAGAATGGTCAGACATTTGCTGAGTGACTTACAAGCCCAGCACTGGTAGGCTGGGGAATCGAAGGCAAAGGATGAAGTCTCTGCATCCCACGGAGGGTACTGCTGAACAGAGGAAGGAGAGTGTTCAGGGAGACAGGTGATCAGATGTGGTGGAGTTAGCCTAACTTAACACAGGCGCCTGGGAGCCAGAGCCACACAGAGTGGGGAGCTGGAGGGAAGATGGAGAAGTTGGGGAACGCTCCCAAGCAGTCACTCAATGTGAAATAAACAGTCAGGAGCCAGGGTTCAAATCCTGGCTCCACCTGCTCGCTAACCACGGGATGCTGGCCAAGTCACCCCCCCTTCTCCAGCTGCTCCCAGAGTCTCCAGGAGAAGCTGCTAGATTAGCGTATCTCTCAGATGCCTGCACTGAACTCTTTTGGAATTCCCTGACTTTGACTCTCCTGGACTTTCATAAAACTCTGTACAAATTTCTGTGGGTAAGGTTAGAGTCTAGCTGGAGCACAGAAGGCCATATGTAGGCAATTGTCTTTCTTCCTAACACCAGGGTCAGTGCAGCCCGGGGCTTAGTGCAGTGGCCGGGAATGTAGGCTGCAGCACAGCTCACCTGGAAGTGCACGCAGGCTGGCTGCGGTGACCAGGGTCAATGTCTTCTTTCCCCTGTTCCACCAGCTCTGCACATCCCTTGTGAGTGTTCCTGTACTGTGATTGGCTGAGACTAGCACATACTGGAGGAAAGATTCAAAGCTACCAGTTCACACGCTCTTGCCCACGCCACCATTTCCTGTGCTGCGGATGTCCTTCCTCTATGCAAACATACGCTTACTCAGCTTCTTCATAGCAGAGTCGATGTCACCAAGTTGATGAAGGCTTTTAGTTTTTAAACTTTTTGTAGTGCTGGGGATGGAACCAGGGGCCTCAGGCATGCTAGGCAAGCACTGTCCCACTGAACTACACCCTCCAGCCCTACAAAGACCTTTTCTGCTACCCCACGCCCACTCCATCTCCTCCTCTCCTGCCACCTTGGCCCTTGGTCAGTTGACCACTCTGTTCTCTGGGTCTTCTTCAAGGACAGGTCCCCCAAACATGGTATTTGCCATGTTCTGTGAGAGACAGTGAGACCAGGGTTCATGGTCAGGGTAGATCTAGGTTGAAATCCTTTCTTTCTTACTTTCTAAGTGTGTACCTTGGATAAGTTTCTTCATTAGTTGGAACCTCAGTTTCCTTATCTGTAGCTCCTTAGGGTCACTCTGCTAATCACACCGTATTACCCTGAGCCCAGTGAATACACCTTTACTTCTGTGCTTTCCCTACCAAGCTAGGGCCCCAAGGAAGCTGTCTCCCCAGTGACAAACAGAAAGGGGACTGACTTCAGGCATGTGTATGAATTGTGTGAAAATTGGAAAAGGGTTTTGCAGTATGAGATGAAAATTTAACCTGGAGTTAATAAGCATGCTTAGCATTATGGGTGTTTCTGACTTTTTGGAAATATGGAAAGGGATTTATTTTATTTTTTAATAAAAATATAATCTTGGGACAAATTATCTCATTTTTTGATGACAGACCATTTAGGAAGGAAAAAGAGTGAAGACTTTATTTTTATTTTATTTATTTTTTATTCCCCTTCCTCACTCCCTCTCAATCCCCTTCTTCTACTTTCAATAGAATTGGAGCAATGACCTTATACTTTTGAAGACTTTATTTTGACTGAATTACATCCCGATTAAGTTTAACTGGGTGTAGATTTTTCTCCCCACAGTGATAGCCTTCTACAATAACAATAATACTGCTGATAGTATTATTGCTAATTTTCTAAATTTTAGTTTGCCCTGGGCTAAGTTGCTCAGGGCCTTGTGAAGTTGCTGAGGCTGGCTTTGAACTTGCAACCCTCCTGCCTCAACCTCCCAAGTCACTGGACCAGTGTGCATGGCAGTACATCTAGTATTTTAAATCACAATTATTATAATTTTGCTTCTTTGCAGTATCGATTTATTACAAGGAATTTTGAGATAAATGTGATCGTTAAAGAGCCACTGTTTCTCTCTTCCTCTGTCTCTGTACAAGAGCAAGCTTAGCGAGAGAGGTAAACATTTTTCTGGGAGAGACTATTTTAAAGGTCAAGAAAGCTCTGATTCCCTAAAGCAAGTGAAAGGTCATCTTCTACCCTTCAATTTTTGTCCTTTTCATTTCATTTTGTGAAAGTTCTTCGCGACGTTGCCCGAGTCACTTGAGCAGAGACGTCTCATTTTCCACAAGATAATAGTGGAGCCAATCTTGACTTCAGTGCCTGTTTCAAAAGGAAATTATGAAAATTGCCCCGCTGGTACCTTCTTATCCTCTTCTCCAAAGCAATGAAGAAATCTCTGACCGTTGCTCAACTTCTTTTCTGTGCAATTGTATCTTGGGGTTCTGATGAACGGCGAAGCAAAGAGACATTCGGATTTAGAAAGCTGGTGTCATCAAATGTTCTGGCCTTATAAAGTGACAGGCGTGTCTTGTACTTTGCTCTCACCCAAACATGCATCCCCTTCTCCTGCCCTCTCGACCCCATGCATTTTATGGAGCATTAGAAGAACAAGGTAAAATGGATTGGTCTGGCTAGAATGGATTTATATCTGTGCTTCTCTGTGTTTGGAGCCTAATGTCCCTTTTCCATTTTCTCTTGGCTTTTCATTTTGACATAATATCAGACTTACTGAAGAATTACAAGAACAGTACAAATGATTTCTACATACCCTTCTCTCAATATCCAATGTTAAAATTTAACCACGCTTGCCCACCCTCCAATGTTCAATCTCTTCTAAACACTTCCATGAGTATTTTCAAAATATAAGAGCATTTTCTTTCATACCACAGTGTAATTATCAAAATCATGAAATCAACATTGATCCATTATCTAATCTAGTAATACTTACAATCTGTTCAGTTTTTACAATGGTCACTTTTATTGTTCATTCATTTATCATAAAATACAGTAATTGTTTGCAGGACATACATCATATGCTCTGGATGTATCTATGAATATTGTATTCATTTTTCTCATTTAATTCTTACATTAAATCTATAAAATAGATACTCATTTTATTTCCATTTTTATAAAGACACAGAGAGAGAGAGAGAAACAATTTTTATTTATTTTTCATCTGATTCTGGCCCCTCTGACACCTCGCTGTGTACATGGTGCTGGATTTGAACCTGGGTCCTCACACATGCCAGGTAAGCACTCTAATCACTGAGCCACCACTCCAGATCCTTATTTCAATTTTTAAATGAAGAAAATAAGCTTTCCTTGGAGAGTTCAAGTTATACATGCTCAACCGTGGGTTTTCCTCTCTGGGTACCTAGCAGGTACTAACAGTAAGTGGCTTGTTTTGAATCATGACTGGCCAGACGCCAAAAGCTATGTGTTTTTACCAATCACGTAAATCAACACTTCTTTAACTCAAAGAAATGACTACAAAACTCTGATTTGGAAGAAGTTTTGGCAGTTTACAGGTCTAAAGAGAATTAATTATCTTGGAAACAAGATAAATTCAACAAGATAAAAGTTAACTTGTGGGGCTGGAGTGGAAGCACTGTGGTTCTGGAGCTTGACTGGCATGGGCAAGAACGCAGGTTCGAATCCCAGCACCACGTACACAATGAAGTGTTGGAGCAACCAGAAAAAGCCATATGAAAAATTAAATAAAATTGAATATCTCTTTCTCTCTCTCCCTCTCACTTTCCCCCCTTCTCTCTTTAAAATAAAAAAAGTTACCATGTATAATATGGAATACTGGAATGCACACGGAAAGCTGTTCCTCCATTGGATACACTTATACAGAGAACAGTATTATTCTGTGTGTTTATTTTCATAGCAGCATAATTAATGCTACTTCATGTTTTTTCTGTGTGCAGTTTCATGTTCCACGATGAATGGATAGCAACTATTTTCAGCTTTGTACATCGTAGACTCTGCCACCGTCAACTCTGCTATTAGAGTGTAAAAGCAGACATAGATGGAACGTAGTATGGCTTTGTTCCAACAAAACTTTATAAGTCATCCAGCAGCGGATTGGACTAAGGTCCACAGTTTACCAACTCTGCTGTTGGATTCCTAAAATAATCTCATTTCATTGAGGAGGCTACATAAGAGTGTTACAATTTCAAGAAAGGAAAAAATAATTGCATTTAAATTTTAAGCAATACTTGAATCTCAGTTTTGTGCAGGGAGGGAGTTGACAGTTTTCATATTCAGTTGCATTAAATGATGATTAAGAGAAAAGGGACTTATGTTGAATGATAAAAGTAATTTAAAAGAAAGAATGTATTAGCTCTCAGGTTAATCATCAGGAGACACTTCACGGGTAACATTAGTGCACAGAATAATGTCTTTTTCTGTCTTTCATGACATTGGCATTTTGATTAGCTATGGACTAGTTGCTTAGCTGACTGCCCCTCAATTTGGGTTTGTCTGGGATTTCCTTATTTCTACATTCAGGACATGCATTTTTGGCAGGAATACCACAATTGCATATTTCCTGGGGGGTCGTGTGCAGAGGCACACAATGTAAATGGTGATGTTAAGTTTATCGTTTCGTTAAGGTCTGCCAGATATCCACTGAAAAGTTACCATTTCTCCCTTTCTAATTAACAAGCATCCTGTGGGAGGATATTTTATGTAATGTCTTGTTACTCCCCAATCTTTCACCCTCTAGTTTTAACCTCTTGTAATGGATCTTGCCTGATTCAGTTATTATCATCATGGTTGCCAAAGGTAATTGTTTTAGTCCATCATTTCTTTTACACTTGTCCGTTCGATTTCTGCAAGCACGAACTTGGCTTTCTCGTTTATTTATCTTTGTATATGTGCATGCATACCAGTGTCAACTTGTGGATTCTGAGTTTATTCATCGGCTGTAATCCTTTACTAATCCTTCACTATCACCATATATTTTTGATGCTGAAATTATCCAAGGTTCGGCCAGCAGAGCCCTGAAACCTTTTAACAGTCTCTATTATTCTTTGAGTGTTTGCTTCCAATTGCCACGGCAAGATGTTCCAGGCTTCTTTTACACTTTTCCTGCCCCAGCCCTGGAGTCAGCTGTTTCTCCAAGAAGCCTGAGTTTCTCTCCTGCCTTCTAGGTGTGTTCATGGCCGTAGGGGTGCCACACACACTCCTCCCCTCCCCTTTGAGCAAGATGACTTGTGGCATTCTTTTTACCATTCCAAAATGAAGTATGATCAACCTATGCACATGTTTTTTTAAAAAAAGCAACCCCACTCTAAATGTTTTGTAGAGTAGAAAATTAAGAAAAACATTCTTTTCTTTTTTCTTTTTTTTTTTAAAGAGAGAAGGACAGTGAGAGAGAGAGAGAGACAGAGAGAATCAATTTTTTTAATTGAGTTTTTCACATGGCTTTCATTGCTCTGACACTTAGTTGGGTACGTGGGTGCTGGGGTTTGAACCCATGTACTCGCACATGCCGGGCAAGCGCCGTAACTGCCGAGCCATCGCTCCAGCCCCAAGAAAACATTCTTTTAAACAAAATACTATATAGTTCAATGAGCAAATACTTAGTGCTGTCACACCATGACATAGGGAAGCAGACAGATGCTGGCACCTACCTGTATGAGTAACTTCGGATAATAGAAAAGAGAGATGATATTTGATTAAACGTCACAGTCTCCCCCTCTATTTAATGTCTCTGTGTTTGACATTTTCAACTACTTTCATATATAATCATTGGGTGTTGTATGGGTGACACAAATACCATGAGCCACTATGGCATCAGTGATATGATGGTTCTGAAATAAAATTTGAAAAACTGCAGGAAGAAAAGGGCCACATGCCATTTTCCCTCTATTCGCGCAGTTCTTACATCCCTGGAAAATTGTGGCACTCAATTTAAACCATGAAAAAAATGGTTTGCATTTCCACGTAACATGGAGCTAGGTTCTGGGCCTCTTCATGTCTCATGTAAATGATCTTTCTCCTTCACCAAGGCACGGCAGGGCTGCCCACGCAGTGCAGTCTGTCTGGCAGCCCAAGTCCCTGCCACTAAATGCCAGTCATACCCTGTAACGATCGAAAACACCCCCAGACATATCCAAAACTCTCCCTAAGCGGCAGAGCCAGCCTCACTGAAAGGGTGACTTGACCTGGACGGGCAGAAGCACTTTCATCTCTCTTCCTTAAGAAAAGCAAACCCTATACACATTGCTCGGTGTCCCGAATATTACGTGTAATGCTGTGCATTCTCCGATTCCTGCTTTTCTTCCTCACTCGGAATGAGCCTGATCTGTCTCCCCACCGGGTGGGGAAGTATCCTGAGTTTACCCCTTCGGGAGACCCAAGCTCACAAAGAGTGTCTCACCAGAAGGTTTGTGATCTCTGAGAACATGACGCAGTGTTCCCACAGCCCTGATCACTGGAGACAGAAGACCTCCCAAGTGAGCGTCTCAAATGCCTCCGTTGCTCAGGTGGGGAAACTGAGGCCCAGAGAGTACTATGAAGCCAGCGCCCAGCACTGCGGTGCTCCATGGATGTCAGTTTCTTTCTCTCTCCTAACCCCAGAGTGTAGCTTGAAGCAGCTCCTGGAAACCTAGAAAGGGCCTGAGATTCAAATGATTTCTCTCTGCTTTTGTTGGACATTCTCCGTTCCTAACAAGGAGTTCATGCATATTTGGATTAAAGTTGAAGTAAACGATCTCACAGATTAATAATTATTGTAATGTTATAATGTATATTGACTGATGTCACCATTGACTAATGTCACCGTCTTATTATACCTTCTATATCGAAATTATAATCAGTCCACATTATTAATCTGAACCGATGTGAGCTCTATTGGCGTTCTCTAAGTCCATGATAATTTTAAGTGTTCCCTGACCATGCCAGTCTGGGAAATGCTGAATCGGCGAGGTTTGTTGGAACCTCCATTTGACAGATGAACATATGGACGCTGTTTTGTGACAAATGCCTTACTATTGCAATTGCGTGTATTTCCTCTGTGGCTGTTTCGTCCTGCAGGGAGTGCCGCAGAGCTGCCTGTCTCTGTGAGGAGGCTTTCCTGTGTCAGGGATCTCAGAGAGCCAGGCCTCCAATCCAGATGTGCTCCTGGGGCCTGGGAAAACATCCTCCTCTGCCTTCTGAGGGCAAACTCAAGAGCCCTGCCATGCTGAGCTGAGAGCCTCTTGAGAACAAAAGGCTCTAGCTGCCGGCTCTTCTTTGCTTCCTTCCTCTCCGCTCTCCTGCGGCTGATTGTCCTTTACAAGCTCCGACTACAGTTACAGGAACTAGGGAAGAGTGGGGGCCCAGGCTCAGCTCAGAGGCTGAAAGGGGATCTGTGCCCCCAGCCCCAGTCCTCGCGCACTGTGGTGGCGAGTGGTTCCTGAGACACCCCAGAGGGAAGGTGAATCTGGGGGAAGTGAGTCTGCTCTCGGCAAGGGACCACCTCCACTGCCCCTCCTGAAGTTATTGAGGAACATGACCCGAGGGTAGGGAAGGGGTTCTGAACTAGCACTTCCAATGAGTCCTTGGGAGGCAGCTCAGCCCCAGGTCCTGCGGCCCAGTGGCAACCTGCCTCCATCGAAATGCAAGGGAATCCAGACAGTGTTTGTTTAGGGAGAAGTGGCTTCTCCAGCTGGTGGGAGTTCCCTTGTACCTGGCTCAGCCTGGCTTCCAACCAGCAGCACCCCCAGGCCCCTGCAGAGCTGCGCAGGTGATCAATGCCATGTGAAGGGGATTCCTTACACCTTGGGTTGCCTTGAAATCTACACCAGTGTTTGAAACCCAGCCAGCTCTGCTCGGCTCACAGGAGGGCCTGTTCTCACTCTGCTGAGTAAATGGTAGGGCTAATGACATTCAGGATCCTGGTGGTCACTTGGCTGCCGGCCAGCTTCTCAGAGGAGATTGGCATGTGTTTCACAAGGTCTTGGTCTATCCGTTTTCATCCAGCGCTTCGGTTAGGGGTCAGAGCACAGGCTCTGCACTGCTGTCCCTGTCCCCTACCCTGAGACCTGGAACAAGTGGACCAACCACAAGCCATGCCGCAGGTGCTCATGGTCCATGCGTCATCTCACCTCTCCCGCCTCATCCTGTATAACTCCTCTGCTTCTGATCTTCTGGCATGTGGCTCCCAGTGCACCTGACTTCCCAGAGCATCAGATCCCTTATTTGTAACATCATTGCCTTTGGGTAGATATTTTGTATCTGGCGTGGAGTCTCTGCAGTCTCTCTGCATCTTGAGCCATGCCTGGAGCCACTTCCCTCTGCCACACTCTTCCGCCACAATGTTCAGCCTCACCTCCAGCTCCAAGGAATGGAGCTGCCTTCTATGGGCTGAGACCTTTGAAACCATGAGCCCCCAAATAAAATTTACCTCCTAAAATTGTTCTGGTCAGGTCTTTTAATCATAGCAACAGAAAAGTTAACATGATCTTTAAAACCAAAACACACATGCACCATACAGAACAAAATTCAGAACGGTAGACTTCTTGTAGCATGGCTATGAGGATTAAAGAAAGCAAAGAATGTGAGGCACACTGGAGATGCTCATAAATGGCCGCTGGCTGTGGTGTATGTTATTAATTATATTTTAAGGCACTAAGCTGTGAGCATTCCTCTAGGAACTAGCATAGAGTCTGAGAGGTGATATGATTTAGCAGGAAGAGTGTGGATTTTGGAAATTTGAACATATACCTGTTTTTAGATCCTAGCTCCCAGGTGTACAAATTGTGTGACCTTGCGGAAATACTTATCCTTTAAGCCCCAGTTTCCTTGACCGTGTAGTATTAAGGTGAACTATATGAAATTGTGTGCATGTATGTGTGTTTGTATGTGCATGCGTGTATATATATGTATGTGTGTGTGCATGTATATATGTATGTGTGTATATATACGCATGTGTGTGTGTATATATGTGTATGTGAGTGTATATATATGTGTGCATGCATGTGTGTATATATGTGTATGTGAGTGTATATATATGTGTGCATGCATGTGTGTGTATATATGTGTGAGTGTATATATATGTGTGCATGTATGTGTGTGTATATATGTGTATGTGAGTGTATATATATGTGTGCATGCATGTGTGTGTATATATGTGTATGTGAGTGTATATATATGTATGTATGTATGTGTGTGTGTATATATATGTGTGTGTATATGTGTGTGAATGTATATGTGTGTGTATATATGTGTGTATGTGTGTGTGTATATGTGAGCATGTATACTTGTGTGTGTGTGTGCATGTATATATATGGTTGGGTTTGACCTATAAACACTGCAGTACCATTTGGCTCACCCTGTAATCCCTACCTCTCAGAGCTGCTTACTAGGACTGAACACAGTCTGTGGGAAACTCCAGCACAGAAGTTCGGGTTTCAGTCCTTGGGATGTCTCTGGAAGCCACTGTAACAACACAGGCGAAAGGCACTAAGAGGATTCGAGGACAGCTAGATGTGCTAGGTAGAAACGGGTGACTGGGTAGGTGGGGGATGAGGGAGAAGGTAGGAGCCAAGGTGATCCCAGAGCTCTGGCCTCAGGATGTGGTGGACAGCGGTGATGTTCACTGACAGCGGAAACGCAGGAGAAGATTTGACAGTGAGTGCATGCTGGACACATCCTGTGGGTAGTGATATGAGTCTGAGCCCAGAGAGGTGTGTGCCAGAGTATGGAGTTATTGGCATCCACTTTAACTGAGGTCCAGGGAGTGGCTGGCAACGCCCAGCCTTAGCATCTGAAGTAATGTTACCTGCGATCCCAGATACGGTGCGACATTGAACAAGCGAGAGAGTGGGCAGGTTCCAAGAAGCAATTGCCGTGAGCCACTCCATCGAGGCCCTTCCTGTGCCAGGTGGGGACGGAGCGGCAGGGAATCTTGACCTGAGGGCGATGGGCTCCCTGCCTTCAAGGCGACAGCAGCCTCGGTTTTGTAGGGTTGTGGAGGGTGGGGGAAACTCTACTTGCATAATTGAGGAATGGAGGTGCTATTCCTTATCTTGCAGGATCAGATCTCCTGCTGACACACCTAGCCCAATGCCCGACACTGATCAATGCCACAATTGATCAATACTGCCATAATGGCCAGAAGAGCACTGGGAGGGATGGCAAAATATGACACTGATATCTTGTGCTTTAAAAAAAGTTTATGGTGTGGATGAGGCAGGAATGAGGGAGAAGGGACTGTGGTATTGGGCAGGAGGAACAGCCAGGCCAGCGATCTGAAGCGCTCTTGACTGTAATGGAGTTGTATATACTTGGAAGTAAGTTAAAGATTAGTTAGCCAGTTCATTAGCTCGCTGTTGGCAAAGGACTTTAGCTGGAGGGAGGGCTCACTCAGCAATGGTGCATTCCGTTCCGGGTGGGCTCAGCTCTGATGCCTTCTGGGACTCTCAATTGGAGGCTGAGAGGCAGCAGGAAGAAAGTGTGGCTGTGAGGCCAGGGAGCCAAGTGGCTGTGGGCTGGACCTGGAGGGATGGCCCCAGGACTGCGGGAAACAGGTCTCAGTCACAGGGGAGGAGAACTATGGGATAACGTAGGCTGGGGTGAGCGTCCATCAGGAATCTTTTGGATGATCAGGAAACCAAGGCAATAAAAAAGTAGTGTTGTATTAAATAAAATGCTAGATAATATTAAATGCTATTGAGTCCTCCTGGAACAACAGGGATTCTGAAATGCAGAGCTTGGCCGGGCCCAATAGCTGGTGCTATGGTCTGGCCTTGGTTTGAGGGTGTCCCCCAAGGATGCATATGATGGGAGGTAGGGCACCTTTAAGGAGTGGGAATGGTTGGAGGTCCTCATGTCATTAGGGCTGTGTTTAATGGGATTGAGGAGAAGGGAGTAAGGTGCTTCCCCTGGGACATGGAGTTAGTTCTCACAAGGGCTGGTTGTTATGAGCAAGCCTGACCCCCGAATCACTCTGGCTTCCTGTCTGGCCATGTGATCCCATTTTTGCACTGTGGTGCCATCTGCCATGTAGCCTTTACCAAGGCCAACCCATGCCCTTGAACCTCCAAAACTGTAAGCCAAATAAGCCTCTTTTCTTTACAAATTACCCAGTCTTGGATATTCTATTACACTACAGAAAGAAGACTAAAACATCTAGGCAGTGGCTGCACTGAGATTTGAACCCAGGTCTGTCTGGCCCCAAAGCCCATGCTCTGCACTCTACTGTTCCCCACAGTTGGACACAGGACTGGGTGGTCATCAAGGGAAGCAGCAGCCAGTGGGGGTGGGGGCGCTCCTCTGCTCCGGGATCACCCAAGGCCCCGAGAATGCTGGGCTTCCAGCTGCTCAAGCCTGGCTGAGCAGCTGTGTGTTAGGACAGTCAGGTAGGGATGGGCCTCCCGGAGGGCAGGCTGGACCTGGGTCTGTAGGGAAAAGGTGCGGAGGCACTGCAGGGACACAGCTGTCTCCAGCACGAGAGGGCTGGTTGAGAAGAGGCCTGAGAAGGAAATGGACAGTCTCACAAAATGACTTATTCTTAGTAAGCAGCTCTCTGGTCCCAGAGGTGCTGTAGAGTGGCTTTCTGATCGCTCATTAATGATGGATAGATTATGTCCCACATAAAGCCACTGTTTCCCAGGAGTGGGATCCATTTTGACTGCATTGACACCAGTCTGGATTTGAGGGGAGGCACATGGAGGGCTTCTCCTTGCCTCTGGGTTTTCCTGAGCAGCCCTTGCCAGAGAATCTTCCAAAGAAAGAGCAGCTTGGGCCAGAACTGACCCTTCAACCCGACCTGCCAGCTAGGCGACCACGGGCTTCCTGCTGGATCCTCTGGGCCTCACTCAGTTCCCTCATTTTCTATAAAATGGCAATTTGAAGGCTAAACAAAGCCATAACTGTGAAGTGTTCAAATCTGTAATAGCACCCCGGAAAATGGCATGCCATTGTTCAGAGGGAGAAGAATGTGTCCCAAGGTTTCTTCTCAGTGACCTCTTCAAATGCCCTTTGGGTTTCGGTTCTGGCTCTGCCACTACCTCTGTGGCCTTCTGCAAGTCTCCAGTTCCCTTGGCCTGGGTTTGTTTATAAAGCGTGTGTGCATGTGTATGTACGCACACATGGATGTGGATGTGTGCACACGTGTGTGCAGTGATGATTCCTTCCTGGGCCTTCGAGGGCGGCTTCTGAAGATACGGGGCAGCTGACCATGGAGAAGCACTTTGGAGAAGAAAGGATCTCAGTGTGGAGGTGGAAGGAACTTTTGAGCTGGGTGTAGGAGGTGGGTAGGAGCTCTATCTGCAAAGGAGAGGCTGGAGACCTGAGGGGGGATGGGAGAGCGGAGCAGGGAGTGAGTCTGGAAGGAGGGGTTGGCGCTGCCTGCCAGGGAAGGAGCCCTTCACTGCCAGCATGGTGAATGCTACATATTTCAAACTGAGAAAGCCAGAATACTCATCACTCATCAGTGATAAAACCAACAGGGGTGGTTGTTGTTCTAAATGTGGCATTTTAGGTTTTCTCATCTGGAACCCTTCCAAGGCAGGAGGTGGCGAGAATGTTTAAGCAGACAGAGGCAGGTATTCCTTACCCCCGGCCTGCGGTTCCCCTAAGCGGCAAGCTGAGAGGCTTATCTGGACACCCTCTCTCCAGCTCAAAACAGCACACTTCCGGGGCTAGAAGCTGAGTCTCGCGGCTGCCAGACGGCCAGCTGTTTTTATTTCTAAGATGGGGAGAGTTTTGTGTCAAAGTTCATTATCTCCAGGAGATTCTGGACATGGTCTGGTTCCAATGAACCATAAAGAGCTTGAGAAATGAGATGGTAAAGGCCTAAATTAGCTGCTCAATTAATACTCATTCAATAAAGGGAACTCCCTGTCTCACCCTCCCGCCTTCCGTGCAATGAGACCCACTCCTTTTCCTGCATCTCTCGAACGGCACCATCACCCCCACAAATGCTGAAGCCCTGAGCCTCAAGATGGTGCAGAACCCCTTCCCTGCTCCCTCACCTGTCACATCCACCCAATTACCAGGGGCCCTGATCCTACCTCTTTCATTCCTGTGTTCCGCCCCATTGTCCTGCTGCCCCAGCTCAGGACTGTGGGACTTTTAGGTGCAGCACCTTCCTTCCTAATGTCATTCCTTCCAGATGATGATGTCATAGGTGCCCAGGGAGGTGGGAGCTGTGCCCTTCTCCAGTTGAAAATCCATCAGTTCCTTAAAGACCAGGAATGGACACAAGGTGTCTCGTAATCTTTTCTGTCTTATCAAGCCTCCGGTTCCCAAGTGTGTCCTTCTCCTGCTCCATGCTTTCCCCAGGTGACCTGGACCACAGGGAGGTCCTCGGCCATCATGGAGGATCTGAAGACCCCAGATCTCTCTGCCAAATGCCAGGCACACTTTTTTCAGGTGACCATAAACACTCTCTGTCCTACCTGGCTCATCATCATCTCCTGGCATCCCCCAAATCGTTTCCTCCTCCTGTTTTATTCCCTGACGGACACCTGCTCCTACCTAGTTAGTCATTGGGAGGTTGTCTTAAACACCCATCTCCCTTGCTCAGTTCTGTCAGTTTTCCCCCAAAATATTTCTCAAGCTTGCCCTCTTCCCTCCAACCCTGCTGCCAGCCTCTGCTCAGGCATTTCCTCTGCCCCCACCAGCCGCCCCCTCCAGGGCATCTTTTACCCTACAAAGGGGGGACTCTTTCCACAATGCACATCTGATTTACTCCCTTCTCAAAATCCTTCGGTAAGTCCCCATCATTCCAGGACATTGTCCAAACTCCCTAAAACAACACTCCAGGCCTTCACTAGCAGTTCCCTCCCTTATACCCAAACTTGGTCTTCTTCCAGTCCCCCATTCATTCTGGCCGAAGGCTCTGGAATCTGACTGTGTTCAAATCCTGGCTCATGACCCATTGGCTGTGTACCTTTTGGCAAGATACTTAACATCTCTGGGTCTCCATTTCCTTATCTGTAAGACAGGGCTGCTGGGAGGATTCAACGAGAACGTGTGCAGAGCAGTGCCTGGCCCACAGTAAGAGCTGGGTAAGGTGTGCAAGGCGGTGGCGCTGGTGTTGTCTGTCCCCTGCTGATCTCACTAGTGGAGCTTTGGTTGCACTCCTTTCTTCACACAGTCCCCTGCTCTCGCCTGGCCTGCTCTGTTATCTGCTCAAGCTCTTCCTCTTGGCCCCACAGCTCTCCCTCCTCTGTGGTAACCTGGCCGCAGGCTACCTTCAGTCTGCAGCAGCCCCAGGAATCACCTGAGCACCGCAAGTGGAATCTGCGCTGGGCACCAGGCGCAGGCTCTGCAGTGGGCAGGGCTGGCCCTGTGTCCTGCCCAGCATGCACCTGGTGGTATCTCCTTTGTCGAGCAGAGGGCCTGGGCTGCCAAGACGGGCTGCAAACCCTCTTGAGTGACAGAGGGCTGCTGTAATTGGCTTTGACTTCCCTGTATTGAAGGCGCAGTATTTCTTCAGAAATTGTCCTCTTCCCTGCCCCTCACTGCTAATAACATTTTGTAGCTTGGTAT